>VNWY01000255.1:0-59306 GCA_009869845.1 Pseudachorutes palmiensis
TTTGCTGAGTTTTGGCATTATCCCCCCTCAGAAAATCGGACGCTCCGTCCGATTTTCCTCATTGAACGTGAGCATGGAACTTCACCCCACGTAGTGAGAGAGGAAAACTGTCCTGTCGAGTGGAGTGGGGCCTCATGCCTCACAAGGCGGTGTACGCTCTTGACCCTGTGTCACTGGATGACCTCCGATGGTCTCCAGCAAGGATTCTTAGACCGTAAATTAGCTAAATTAATTAATTATAATCAATCAGCTGAAGTTTCGAATTCAATTGTCAATTTCCAGGCCCCAGGCGGCGGCGGCGGCGGCCGGACCGGAGGTCACCCTTCTTGTCTTTCTTTTCTTGTCTCTCCGCCCGAGGCACACTAGCGTTGGGCATCTCTCCTAAATGCTATACGTGAAAGCATAAAGGGCCGGTTCTAGATTTGTCACAAGGTCAAAGTTCAAACCAGCTTTTAAAATGGAATGGTTAACTATTTTAATTGTACGAATTAAGAATTATATTGTAAAGATGACCAACTGTTTTGGCGGGAAAACTTCCACCACGCTCAAATTCGGAGCTTTTCGTACGTACGCTGCTGCTTGACGCTGTTTGTTTATGTGTTGTAAATTGCTGTTTTTTTAAAGGTCAAAGGTCACGTCGATTGTCCGAATTGCTGTTGAGAATGGTCTCTCGTCATCACAGTATTGATGGTGGGGCTCCGAATCAACCACAAGGAAGTGCAGGCCTGGGATTCGTTGGCATAAAATTCTGCCCTGAATGGTAACCATTTTTTATGACTAATTATACCTTAGCTACTAATTTAATTAGAGCATCATTTCAGTAACAACATGCTCTACCCGAGAGAAGACAAGGAAAACCGGCACCTTCTGTATGCAGTAAGTTTCCAGTATTCTAGCTTTTTATGAAAATTGGACCAAAGGTGGACCAAAACTAAGGTTGAGTATGCTATGTAGCTAGTGGCTAGAGGTACCTAAGCTTCCTGGCTTACCAGCAACTAAACTAAACATCCTTGACCTTGATACTCGCGGCATAAGACATTACACAACTCGAATATTCTGATTGATCCTTTTGTACTTTACAGTGCCGCAACTGCGACTACAAACAACTAGCTGACAACAATTGCATCTACGTGAACAAGATCACACACGAAATTGAGTAAGTTTGTCCTACCCACGATCCTGACGAACCCAAATGCTTTATACAGCATTAGTAGCCATGTCAGCCTCTGAATATAAATGTCTTTTGTTCTTTTTGTTTAGTGAGCTGACGCATATTGTGAGTGATGTGATCTCTGACCCAACGCTGCCAAGGACTGAAGACCACCCTTGCCCAAAGTGCTCGAATAAAGAGGCAGTGTTTTTCCAGGCTCAGACCAGACGTGCCGAGGTAATTATGATTCGTGGATTCGATTGCTTTATTCAATGATACAATGATTGGCTAATTTTTTTTCTCCAAACTATGATTAGGACGAGATGAGGCTGTATTACGTCTGCACGAATCCACATTGCACTCATCGCTGGACTGAATAAGTTTAACTTAAAATAGGCTTATGCCGTAAGCATTACATTCATTTCTTATCAATAAATTGTTAATTCTGTGGGTATAATGATCCTATTCATAAACCTTGTCATCCTTTTAGACTTTGGCTAATAGCTCGGAATCAATTTGGATAATTTGAGAAGGATGACGCTATTAAAGATGAGATTTTTCACTTGTCTTCTGCATGGTCATTTTGACCTTGAGAGTTTTGTTTGCCAACTAATGTCAACCAAATCCACTTGACTTTTCAGAAGAGGATTCAGGAGGAAATTTTTTTGTAGTTGGGAATATACAGGGGAAAGAGCAAGAGAACGCCGGCCAAAACTCAGAGGAGTTTCTTCCGTCTACACCCAGAGGTTACTTTAGTTTCTGTTTCGTCTTGTTTTTCCTAATAACCATGGGTTTAGGACATTTGACAGAAGATCCAAACTGGAAACAGTTGGTCGAAATCTACAACAAGAATCAAGAAAACTTGAACCTCCGGAAGCTCTTTGAAAATGATCCTCAAAGGTTCCAGAAATTCAGGTAAAATCTCCCATGCAAAAACGTCAATTGGTATTTTTACATGATAAAGTTCCATTTTCAGTCTGGAGGTTGGTCTACCCTGTTCTGATGGAGGTGGACCATTGTTCCTGGACTACTCGAAGAATTTGGTGGACGAAAGCATCTTTGCAATACTCCTGGAACTGGCAAAATCACGAAAAGTAGAGGAAAAGCGTGATGGCATGTTCGCTGGGAACAAGATTAACACCACCGAAGACCGGGCTGTGCTTCATGTCGCCCTTCGAGCGAAGCCGGATGACCCACCTTATCTCCTGGATGGGAAGAATGTCATTACTGATGTTACAAGAGTATTAAAGCAAATGGAAGACTTCACTACAGCTGTTATTGAAGGGAAATGGACTGGGTTCACTGGACAGAAGATCACGGATGTCGTCAATATCGGAATCGGTGGCTCTGACTTGGTAAGCTCATTACAGCGTGTTCAACCAATAGGGTTTAAGCTTACGTTTTGCGTATATACAGGGGCCAAACATGGTTTGCGAAGCTTTGACTCAGTACCGAATCGGGCCAAAGGCTCATTTTGTCTCAAACGTTGACGAGTCACACTTGACTGATGTGCTGGCTGTCGTTAATCCAGAGACGACTCTGTTCATCATCGCTAGCAAAACTTTCACGACGCAGGAAACTCTTGCAAACGCTCATTCTGCGAGGAAATGGTTTTTGAAAAAGGTCAAATGGTTAAAATCTCTTTTCCCGAATTTCATGGACTAATTAATGCTGATTTTACAATTTTCAGGCAAATGAAAGTGCAATTTCGAAGCATTTTGTTGCTCTTTCAACGAATATTCCGAAAGTAAAAGAGTTTGGAATCGACACAACGTTTGAGTTTTGGGATTTCGTAGGGGGCAGATACTCACTCTGGTCTGCAATTGGACTCTCCATTGCTCTCCAATCAGGATTTGCCAATTTTAGGAAACTTTTGGATGGGGCGAGGTTCATCGATCAACACTTCAAGAATACGCCGTTGGATAAAAACGTGAGTTTAAATTATGAGTTGAGCTGAGGATTTGAAGGTTTCAAATGTAATTATCTGAGTTGGGAAATGACATTTTTTTAACTTTTAGATCCCTGCAATTCTTGGTCTTCTGGGTGTCTGGTACAATTCCGTGATTGGATGGGAAACTCACGGGATCTTGCCCTATGACCAATTCTTGTCCAAGCTACCCGCTTACTTGCAACAAGCGGACATGGAATCGAATGGGAAATCAACGACGTTGAGTGGACAGCGGATTTCAAACTACAACACTGGACCGGTCATTTGGGGAGCCGCTGGAACCAATGGTACAGCATGCATCATCGGAAGGAATCGATTCCTTGAATCCTTGGATTTCAACAATTATTATAAACTTTTTTCTCCCCAGGTCAGCATGCATTTTATCAATTGCTTCATCAAGGCACCCGGATTGTTCCATCGGGTACGAAAACAGATTTCTCTATTATTCCAATAAATAAAAAATATAATATGTTTCAGATTTCATTGGATTTGTCCAGAAAAAGGAAGACGTCGAGGGGATCTCACACCATTCAATCCTGCTCGCTAATTTGATTGCACAACCGGAAGCTCTAATGGTTGGCAAAACTGAGCCGTCACCTGCAATTCCCGAAGCGCTTCGGCCACACAAGTTCTTTGCAGGGAATCGTCCATCAAATATGATCCTCGCCAAGAAATTGACGCCGTTTACACTTGGGGCTTTAATTGCCACATACGAACACAAAATATTTGTTCAAGGAGCCATTTGGGACGTCAATACTTACGATCAATGGGGGTATGTTATGCTCATCAAATATTTCTGGATTTCTATTTAAAACCTTTATCGTTATTTGTAGGGTTGAACTTGGGAAGGAATTAGCCAAAGCAATTGAGCCCGAACTTGAAGGGAAGGTCAAGGGAGCTCACGATGGGTCAACTCAAGGGATCATCCAGTTCATCCTCAAACATAAGTAACCAAAATTCGTGATTTTAGTCTAACCAAAGGGATTCCTGGTAAAAGGGTTAGTTGACTAGTGTATACGGTTGTGTAAAATCAAAAAATCCTTCAAAAATCAAATCTTCCATTTTAATATCAATAATCATTGGAATGGTAAAGTTCTGGTTACTCAAGAACAGTAGTAAATCTCCTTAATTAGCCAAATTTTCAAGGCATTTGCATTTCTAGGCAAGGTTATTATAGGTTCCAAGCAAAATGAATAAATTCTTGGCTTTAGCCTAGACGTATTATCGGTTTTCGATGGATCAATACGTCACAATTATGGGATAACAAAGGTCGAATTTGCATTCTAGAGTTCAAGAAAACCCCATTCATTCGAAGAACAAAAAATTAGCAATAAGCTCCACGTGTGTCTGTCCAGGACGCTAAAATCCTCCAGTGTCATAAAACTGGAGATTAAAATCCAATAATCGCTTGGTTGTGCATCAATTGCAAGCTGGAAACTCCAAAGCTGTCGTTGACCTAGTGTATGACCTGGAAAAAATCTAAAATGTCCCTAACTCTGGCGTTTTCTTCTGCAGAAAAACCCACGTCTCACAATCGTGTGATTTTAAGTATTATGACGTAATTTGACATTTTGCAAATTGCAGAATCCTCATGTTTAATGCACCCTCTTTCTTTGACAGCATTTTGGCTAAATTGGTACCGTTTTTGCTCCTGTTGCCGTCTGACGATTGATTGTTGACCTTGCAGAACAACCTTCAGATCTGTCGTCGCAATACTCGCAAAATACCAGCCCTGCACTCAGCATAATTATGCAAAACCCTCTCGTAAACATTTTATTAGGAGGAGACGATAAATCCAAGGAATCATCATCACCGGGGTGCATTGATCAGCACAATTTTTGCAAACAGATGAAAGCCTGCTGCCTCATTCCTTTTGACTTGTGCAAAAACGACCTTCACTTTGCTGACTATAAGCCGAGGTTCATACAAACAGGAATTGGGGATGGTTGGATTTTGCAAGAATTTATGAGCTGGGTGGTTAATGAAATGGTTCTCTTTCGCTTGGTTAAATGGTCGGAATGCAAAAAGAAAGATGCAAACAAGAGGGAGGAATTCGCCTTGAAAACAATGAATGAATTCATAAGCTCC
Source organism: Pseudachorutes palmiensis (assembly GCA_009869845.1). Lineage (NCBI taxonomy): Eukaryota > Metazoa > Arthropoda > Collembola > Poduromorpha > Neanuridae > Pseudachorutes > Pseudachorutes palmiensis. Next base: position 5,187 of record VNWY01000255.1, read on the forward strand.
ATTCAGGTTTAAGCCATAGGTTCATAAGGTTTAAGCCAAGAGAAAACCCTCCTGCTACGGCTCTCAAGTGTCAATTGCATTTTGCATAAGTGTGCAAAATGAACATCCGGGAAAGAACCAGTCCGCTGACAAGACGATTTCGCTAAATACAAAAACCCAAGGAACTCGATCTTGTCAGTAGTGCCAAAAAAATAAAAAAGTATGCACAATTCCTTAGCTTATTAGCTTTTGTTAATAAACGCACACACACGCCCCTTTCCAATACAATACATTCTCCATAACAAAAAAGTTAATTCTGTCCTCTGACCTTTTAAGAATGCCCTTGCCTCTAGAGTTTTGACTTTTGTATAGGGAAAGTAGAAAGCATACAGTGGGAATTAAGGCTAGCCTTTCGCTTTTAGTAGGCAACTAGTGCTTATAGATTTTATAGTAAACAGGACGGAGTAAGTTCTAGTTTCTAGGCACGTGTAGGCGTAAGGTTAAATTTGTCTTTTTGATAAGAAAAGAAAGGGAATTGAATTGGGATCAGCCCAAGTTTTTCCATTAAAAAGATAGAGTCTCCACGAACTTTCTCTTGTTTACTTTCACTCTATTTATTAAAGCTGGAGTTACATTCGGCCCTGGAAAAACAGAAAAACACACGTTTCACTAGATTCTATATAAAAAAAAGACCCAAAAAGTTCCAAATTTTCATCTAAAACTGCCAATTAAGAGCATAAAACTTACCCTTTATAAAAGGTATTAAAACAATAAAATTCTGAAAAATCCTTAATTATCAACACCTACCTTTTTCTCCTAAAAAGTTACACAACATCAAACTAATTAAAGAGCCTAATTAATCCAGTCTGTCCTAATTGCATTATCCATTCCAAACAACTTTCACCCAAGCGTAAAAGCACCAGTCTCGAGGAGGAGAAAGCAATTCTGTCCTACTTTTTTAGTTTCTAGAAATGACTTTATTTTTAGTATTTTTAGTCAAAAGTTGAGCATTTGCTTCAAATGATTGAAAGCAGATTAAAATCTGTATATTCCGCTCACCTTTTTCATTATTCAGAAGCAATTCATCGTGTCTAATCTAGAGCTTACTTATTCTGACCAATTGGAAATTGGAGCAGTAGGTTTTTGTCCATACCCTGTCATTTACACCCCTCCATCAGACAGTATCTGATTCCAGTTTTTACTAAAGCAATTGATCAAACCCATTGCAATTTGCAATGGTAAGCAGACTGGGAAAAAGACTAAATTACAGTGGAGAGAAAGTTTGGCCTGCTGGCCAGTCTAACTTTCATTCTCAAGCAGTTTGGAATTTAACATTTCATTTAAGACCTTTTGACTGGTTAAGTTATCCAGGATTGTCCAGGTCAAAGTGAATCTTTACACTTTAAGTTATAACTGTTAATTAGCAGTGATTGCAGTCATCATCTACTATTGTTCCTTTCCATAAAAATCCGGAACTTGTGATGTACATTAAGCTGTTAAAAGAGAAAGTGGATCCTGTGTGTCTGTGCTTTCTCCACAAGACCGTGGCTGTGGTGTGACGATTGCGTGTGGAAGATATTGTTTGTAGGCGTGTCTTGGTTGGCAGTTGCCAATGGTGTGTATCGAGTGTGCTGGCAGCATTGGTGGCAGTATTCCCCTCTTCCCTCCTCATTCATTGAGGCTGAGGGGATTCATTCATCTGAATTCTGGGCAGTCACTCCAGCAGACCAGATGAGAAACACCACCACATGAACATCCAATAACACCAATTGACCCAAACAAAACAACGGGGTCAACCACAACTCAACACGCACAATACATCAAGAATTTAAAACAAAGATGCCAATAATTCAGTCTTCAAAATAAAGGTAAATGAACTCTATCAAAAACACAATACCTCTTAGTAAGTTGCGATTCAAGTGTCAACCTTTAGCTTCCACTCGAAGTTATTTCAAGTTTAAAAAGATTTTTCAATCGGTGTTCAATTTTGTCAAAACCACGAGCCTTGGAGCTTGGAATTTTTCGTTAACTGTTTTTCTAAAGAAAATCGGTCGAGCGTAGGGTTGATAAAGCTTTCAGCAGACGTAGTTGGTTTAGGTTTAATTGGAATTGTAATAAATTAAGAACAATTGTTTGAACAGAGAACGAAATGGAAATGTTCGGGTCAAAAATTGAGAGGAAAGAGTGACTGTCAGTTGTCAGTGAACTAATGGTTTGAACTGAGTTTGAAGTTTATGTTTAGCTATAAGCTATAAAGTTTAATAAGTAGTGAGGAAGTTTACGATGTGGCATTGTTAATTGAATTTTAATTGATGCTTTTTTGTTTACAGTGTAAGGACAAGTGTACTTGACACGCTGTTGGAGAGAGGTGAAGAAGTCCTCTCTTCTGATTTCCAGAACGCACAGAACCGTGTTCAATGCACAAAATGCAACAGCCGGACACTGTCACTCCAGCACAGCTCGTTTGCGAGTTCCTCCGGGTCAAGCACCGCTTGAGCAGCACTGAATCCAATAATGAATCAATGAGAATGTACTCGGAAGATGATGACGATTTGATCCAGTGTGACGACGAAGGCTCAAGTACAAGTAATAAACTAGCCGGACCTGCTGAAGTAATTATGCTCGACTGCCAAAATCCAGGGGAGTTCCATGAAGCTCATATCCGTGGAGCTGTGAACGTCACATTCCCTGCGATCATGGTTCGTAGAATCCAAACCGGGAAGATTGACCTCTTTGACAAGTCCAAAGAACTGAAAGAGAAAATGGCCAATTCCAAGATAACTTTTGTAGTCTACGATGCTTGTAGCAATTACAATCCAGCAGGGGTTACTGGTGGAGAGCTCTCTGAGATTGTTTCACTCGTTGCCAAAAAATTAGCACAAAATGGATGTAGCGTTTATACACTAAAAGGTGAGTAAAAGATTACTCTGACAGATTCAGAAAGGTGTTAATTAATCTTCTGGAACTTTTTTACAGGAGGACTGGCTGAATTCCGAGAGCTTTATCCAGAATGGGTGGAATCGAATGAAATCAAGAAAAATACTGGGGTCCTTCTCTCTTCCTCATCTTCTTCGTCCAATAATTCTCCAGGGCCCTTTGCCGAACCGGGTGATGGTGTCCCGCTACTGGGGCTTGGAAGCCTGGCATCCCTTCGGATCCGGGACGAAGGAGACGCCTGTGATTCATCAATTGGATTCGAAGCCAATGACGTGAGTGACATTTTTTTAATTGTACGCTGAGAACGGAACAACCTCCCCTTTTAGTGTAGGCGTTGCTTAATACGTTTAAGAGATTTCGACCCCCTTGAATAAGTTGACATATCCTGACCTTTTGATCTAGGAAGGTTGAAGGTTAGTTTTGTCAATACAGTTTATTTTATGAGAAAAATTCCCTTTGCAATTTGAGTAGAATTGAAGCATTGTTCGTTGTTGCCTTTTGTTATGACAAGGAGATAAGAAAATCCCATTTGCAAAATCAAATTTTAGACTGAAAGCCAACACTAGCGTGTAGGATTTTGCAAAACTGTAAAATGGATCCGACGCTTCTTCCTTTCTTCGCTTAAAAGAAAGATTATTGAGTCAGGCCTGGCTTTAAACAAGGTTTGCTTCGTTGATTTTTTGTATTTTAGCATAAAAGTTTCTGTATACAATTTAATCGTCATCTTAAGGCGGATAACCTTGGGTTGTACTGGCTGTAAATTCCTCAAGCACAACCGTTCCATCCGGTTCTTATGGGAAAACACCCAGTTCTCAAAATAAATCTTTCGACTCCTTCAAATTTTATAAGAAAGTCCATGTTCCATGGGTAATCAGAAAACCCGATCTTGCTCCCAACCGGAAATGACAGTTTAGTCTATTCTACCTTATGGAAAGTTTCACTTTCCTTTGGCCACGGTTATGAAAAATCATCCAAAAATATCAAAAGAACAGAGCTAGTGGATCTGTAGGAATGTTGAGCACGTCAATCGTCATTTCCGGTCGTCATGATGGAACATTTGTGCTCTGTAAAAAATGGACCGAATTCCTTTCTCCCTTGCTATAATATAACAAATAATGTTCCAGCACCGGAAATTGAAAGTTAGGATCCTAGGTTGAAGACAAGGTCGTGTGACAGGAAAAGCTAAATAACATTACCAGAATAACAAGGAGATTGGAGCACAGGAAATTAGAATTAGATAAGCATAATAAAAATCGATAATTTTAGTCCTTCATTCCACATCTCAAGCGTCCCCTGCAGCTGTCAATTGTCTTTTATGTTGTTTTAATGTCAGCATGAATTCCAACATTAGATGACAAAGGCGCTGGTCCCACGCTTAGATGCGCTGGACCAAAAGCGATTACCACCTCCACCAATTACATCACTTCATAAACGTTTTTTTTCATTCCAGGCTTTTCCGGTGGAAATCATTCCTAACTTGTATTTGGGCAATGCTGGTATCAGCTCTGACGGGAACGCACTGGAACGTTACAACATCAAGCACATACTCAACGTAACCCCGGATTTACCCAACCATTTTGAAAATGACATTCGATACTTGCAAATTCCAATTTCCGATCACTGGACTCAGTCACTGTTGAATCACTTTCCGTCTGCCATCACATTCATCGGTAAGTGAATTGTATCTCCCATTCCCTTGTCTCTTTTGTACAACAAAATCTCATTACGTTGAGGTTTTTCTAATTAGACAAGTAAGCCCGTGCAATCCAGTCAAGGCCCCATTAGAGATTATAATGGAAGCCGCTCTACCCGATGATAATGAAAGGCGATAATCAGTTTGGAAAACGTGTCACGTTTGTCCGTCCAAAGTCATTACGTGTGTATGTCACCGCGTCCTCTTCGTTTGTCAGAATGTAATAGTTTCCACCCACGCCAACTTCATTCAGGGTGTGGAAATCGTAAACAAGTCCAAATGATGAGCCATCGGGATCAAATTTCATTAACTCGCTGCTGAGCTTGGCTCGATTGTCATCGTCATAATATATTTTTATGAATGGGTGCTCCAGACAATGGGAACAACATTCCGTCAGAGTAGCTCAGAGTTTCATATTTCGCTAAAACCCGTGCACCAGTCGTCGATGATTGTCAAGTTGACAAGGACTTTGAGCATCTGCTGTTGATTGGAGCTCCACCATGATTAAGCTTCCAGGACGCTGATTTGGAACGTGCTCTCAAGGACCTTGTCTCTTTATCCTCCAAGGAAACCTTGAGTCATTCATACTCTCGCGTTTTCGTGCGGTTAGCGGAGAAAGTAGAGCTTTCCATTTCTTCGGCTCCGGGCTGTCTGTTGTGAATGAATGAAAGCAAGGCTGGGACCTCGTTGGTGTAAAATCAATTGAAGTGGGTTTCCTAAAGTGCGGCGGCGGCGAGGATCTCCCCCCTGCTGCTGCCACGAGTTGGCATTGCTGCGTCGTGTATTTTTTACACGAGAAGAAAATGAATCAATGGGACTAGGCGGGTGAAAGCTGCTTTCATTTCGTCCAGGGCGGCGACGACACGGGCCCTTTGGAGGGTTGCTGCACACTCGGCCACTTTTTGTAGGAAATCGATGAAATGCCCTCCTCCCACGCGCGCCATTAATCCCCGAATTCGGGTATGGGGCGCTAGAATGGGAGCAGCTGAGAATACCAGCATTCAAGGACTTTCTCCCACATTCCCTTTTCCAGCGTCCCCTTCACTCAGGACTCCTGTGCTGGAAGTTTGTTGTGAATGAATGAAACTATAGGCTCCCTTTCGCTTTCCAAAAGTATAGACAAACTTTCCCTTTAATCGTGCCTCGTGTAGGAAACTCATTTCAGAAGATCCAGGATTCAGCTCCAGGCTTTCCCCCGTTCTTTGGAATTAGGACGAACGGGGAAAGTCGCTTTAGATCTGTTTACACTCTTTCTTGCTTTACTTTAGTTCAAACAACGTAGAAAAGGTAGATCAATGGGAAAGGAAGCGGAGATGAAAGGCCTATGGGTTCTAAATGGATGATACGAAGAGCATCTCTTGGGTGTATTCACATGATTACTCTCGTCTACCGGATCATAGGATTTTCGGATTTCAAGAGTATATATCTATCTCTGTCCCATGTGTCTGATTAATCAATCGGGTTTCATCATCCTCCCTGAGTTCAATTAAGCAATAGTCCTTTGAGTAAAAGGGACGCGTGGAGTTTCGGGGATTTGTGGTCTTCTAGGGATTCGATGAATGACAGTTTCTCTTCATTTTTTAAATTGACATGTGAAGGCAAAAAGGATTTGGTTTCAGAGGTTTCAATCTTATTACGTTTCTAATTCACGAGGCTCTTCCGTTTATACCCTTGGCAGTTCGGAAGTGACGAAAGATGAAGGAACATCACAATTTTAATGATACAAACTGAATGAATGGATGCCACCACTTCTGGGAAACTACCAGTCGCAAATAGACAATTAGCCGATGGATTCTAGGATATGTCATTCAGCTCCTTTCTCAATTTCTGAACGACAGAGCGAATCTGACATCTTGTGTTTGATCCAATTTCTGAGATCCCACACTTCCCATGATATTTCCCAAGGCTTCGTTGGAAGTGTGAATAAAAACCTCAGCAGCGAGAAACCTTCCTCAGGATTTTGCTTAGAACTTCATTTTGTCCAGAAGGCTGAGTTGGAATGATGATTACTTGGTGTAGGCGTTCATTTTCTCTTTTAGAAAGAAAAGTTCTGGAAAGCACTCGAGGGAAAATTGTGAAGGCGTGGGATGTTATGATAAAGGTATGCGTGAAACTTGTGGATTTCTGACACGAAAAGCTGATTGGGTCTAATGAGTCAAAGCCCACGTTGAAATCAAGGGAGTTGATTGAACTCTCTTGAGGCCTTAAAGTGTTCTTGCCTTTAGGATTCCCATGGTGTGGAGTATTTAATCCCAAAATGCTTATAATTAATTTTTTTAACAGATGAAGGTCGCTCCAAGGAAGAGGGGGTTTTGGTCCATTGTCTGGCCGGTATTTCTCGCTCCGTGACCATTACAATGGTAAATTGAATTATAGTATTTCTCTTGTTAAACTTTAACATTAATTTCCTTTTCTCTAGGCCTACCTCATGTTCAAGATGTCCCTGTCCCTGAATGAAGCTTATGACATTGTCCGTGCAAGGAAGGCAAACATTTCACCCAATTTTCATTTCATGGGTCAACTACTGGATTTCGAGAGACAAATCCATTCCCAGTTCCTCAGTCCAGCGGCAACCATGGGCTCATCCCCAGACTCCGGGATTGAATTCGATCGCTGGAATTCCACTTGATCCAAGTTTAAGTCTACACAACAATCTATTCTTAGGCAACAATTGAAAAGGAAATTGTAGCTAAGAAGCAGCAGGCTCTGGCGTCGTGGGAACTTTGTCCTGGAAAACTGTGGAGACGAAATAATTCATCAAGGTTATATAATTTCCTCCCTGCAATTTTTCACGCCTAGGTTTTTCCACGGTTCCAGAGCCTGGGCTGAAGCTCCAATTTCCTATTTTAGATTAGACTCCTAATTAAATTATAAGTTTAATTAAGACTTGTTATTAACTCTCGGTGATTAACTGAGATGACTGGACGTGTTCTTGGAGAATATGAGGTGGTTAACATGCCCTGTGAACTAAAGTTTCTAATAATTCCAGCAAACTATACAATTAAGGCAGCATTGAATTGCGGAGATGGATGAAGCACACCGTGTTATTTCTATATAACTAAACTAAAACCTCTTTTTGTAATTTGTGAAAGTCCAGTGATTTTTTTAGATCCGGAGAAATGGGTCACTGGGGATTTTAACGAAACAACTAATTTTTATTTTAAAAAGTACAATTAATCATGGAACTCACAATTCCTAATTATCCTGAGTTTTTAGTACTTGTGCAATTACAATCATTTTGGAACGCGTACAATCAGATACACGGACACACGAGATTTTAGTCTTTTTTAAATTAAGTGAAATTAATAAGAATTAGAACCTTTTTGTAGTAGTTTTAATTGCCCTTTGTGTCCTAAACTAAGGGAACTTGTTGTGCTCCATTGATTGTATAAATGTCGTGTCTTTTTCTTATGATTGTAAAACATCCTTCCAACCCCTGGGTTGAGACTAATTGACAATTTTAACTTAGTTAATAGCTCCAGTTTTAAGTTGGATTTGAGTGAGAATGCAATTGATCCTGATGGAGTCAAGAGATGAAGGATATACAAACAAATAACAAAAGTACAATGGCCAAGTACTGGATGATTAATAGCATTTACGTATTTTATCAATAAAGCCCTACTTTTCTTTTTATCTTACAATTCATACAGATCAAAATTTAGAATCGACACTTTTGATCTCGATGGTCCAATCAAAACGCCGCTCAACATTTCTCAGATCCTGATCAAAACTACAAAAAATTTACTTTAGTTCATGTAGGCAAACTGCTGAGATGTAACTAATCCAAGGGTTTCAGAAACCACCTCGTTCTTAATTCAATTCCGCTTGCTCAACGATACAACGCTCAACTCTGAACGAATTGTTAAGCGCTGCAGCGCTTTTATTTCGAACCTGATTAAAAGCCACGCATCGCTGGCGCTGCAACCTGCGCTGAACCATTACGCAAGCAACGCTTTAAGCTAAACGCTTCTTTTAGATTAAGTAGCTGTAGCGCTATAAAGCACCAGCAGTGCTAAATGCTCCAAATAAAAGCGTCACCTGGATCCTACCGTCTTATAGCTAAGCTTTCACCGCCTGCTTTCACTTTGATTTCACTCCTTACTCTTTACAGTTTTTTAGTCCAATTTGACAGCTATTTTTTTTATATCAATGTAGAATTCTTGGCTTTCAACGTTTTCCTATTGATTCCATGATTAATCGGCTTGATTAGATATGACGGAAGCCAGCTGATTGGAGTTTTTGTACAAAAATGTGCAAAATTCACTCCCGTTGTGTACAGTTTTTGTGTAGGACTTCAACGCCGTCAAAAAATTTAAAAGAATTTGTTTTGTTGAAATGAGCAGTGACACAGTTGTGTTAGTGAAGTCTGTTGAGGATTTGATTGTGACCAATGCGTACATCAGGAGAATCCAAGAGGTCAGAGGCTGTCTACGAAGATCCATTGCCTGGCGTTGCTTCCCGAATTTACTACGAAGTGAAAATGGAAAGACAGAGGTGAACCCTAATCCAATTGGAGCTGTGGAAAGTATCGAAGATGTGACTGCACAAATCAACACTCTACTCCTCCCGTGTCCTAAGTTTATGGCCACTAGCCACGGTGACTGGGAGTTTGCTGTTTACGTAGCCAAGGCCAGTCTCTTCAGTTGCAGGGAAGATTTTGACGAAATCTGCTCCCCACGGTTTTGGCGAACACCGCCGCGGGAGGAACTTCAGGTCAGAAGAATGCCTATAAGACAAGCATTTAAGGCAGCAAAGATTCGTCTGTCAGTGGACGTAGAGTACTTGATGAGTTCTGGACCTCCTGAACTTCGGATCAAGATAGAAAAGAAACTGTGTCGGAATCAGTTGAATAAAGAAGCAGCAATGAAGTTCCTGGAGCGTAGTTTCTTTTACAAAGCGATGCTGGAGATATTCGGGCCTCCAGCGGAGGCAGAGGAGGATGGACCAATTGTAAAGAGGAAATGGACGACGCTTGCCGAATCTTTGGGCTATTCGAAGCCACCGATGGATTTGATGGTCGAGGATTTCAAACTCCTTAGCTTCAATGGGAATGAGACTGAAGCGACATGTCGCCGTGGTGGCAACTTTCTCTACCTCCGCCATTCCACTTCCTGATTCTCATGAAACGCTTCATCGCTTCAGCGCTAAAGGCTCCTAAGGGAAAACGATTCTGACGCTGGCTCCGACACCATTTCGTTACTTTCACCGCTCCTCACTCAATGCTAAATCCTTGATTAAAAAAAGACTGTTGGTATTTGAACAGTTAAAACGTGTGTATGTTTTACTGGAACAACGAGAGAAGGACATAACTTAACATTTGAATGAACACTGGTTAAATATTTTGAATTGTAGCATTCGTGTTACATTTTTCAATATTTGTAAATGTATTCAACACTTGATTTGGTAGGCAGCAGTCTAGAAAGTCTATCAATCTAAATGCACAACTTCCGTCGTCATCATCATCATCCAAACAAGTGCTATTCTGCACATTGTGCCATTTTGCACATTTGTGCTTTTGTATTGTTTCCATTTTTCAACTGCCTTTCCCTTCATTTGACAATTGACTACACAAGTCATAGCCATAAAGTGTCACATAGCCATTTCTTAAACAAACTTAAAATATCAGCCCTCCCTCAAATCGTTTGTAAACGATTCATCCTGAATCCCTTTTTAAAATCATTGTCATTTTTTCGAGTCTTCTTTCCCAAATTGAGTCTTCCAAGTCATCCAACCTTCGTCGTGTCTTTTCCCTTACAACTAATTCAAAATGGTTCCGCAGCCATTAATTTCTGATTTTAAATATAACCTTTGTTTCTCTAAAATCTAAAAGTCTAAAATCTAAATATAATATATATAAGTATCGTCAGCATAAAAATCATGATTCATCCTTCCAAATTACTTTTGTAAAGGTTCAGGTACATAACTATCAAAAAATTCTCTCTCACTGCTCACGTTCAACACAAAAAACATATAGCTTTGAAAACGAAGACAAGAACAAAAGTTGTAAACTTGATTATAAAAATTTGTTTTTTGAGAAAAAATTGAACTGATAATTTGAATTGATCTCTGCCTTCTTTTGTTCTCAATTCGTTTCCAGCACAATTAAAAGTCGTCAGTCAGTCAGTTGTCGCCAGCTCTCCGTTGACAAAAGCTGTTCAGATGACTTCTTCAACATGACGTTTTAAAATGTGCTTCTTCATTGAGTGGATTTCAGCTTCCATTGTCTTCACCTTTGCTTGGAGTTCAACACCAGCAGGAATACTTGACTGAAAACATTAATTAAAGTTAATTGACAGTATCCCACAAGTAAATTTGTTAAAATCCCCAACTCCAGGAGGTCCGTAATAAACAATGGGAAGAGATTAGCATAAACGTGTAACTTTTTGCACATCCTTTTGGATTTTTATGTTTTGAAGATCTGTATCATCATAAAGATTCCTCTGCTCTGACCTCCCGGGCTAAGGGATTGTAATTTACAATCCAAAGTTTTACCTTATTCTCCGTAAGCCCTTTAAGAACTTTTTCTTGGTTCAAGCAAATTTGTTGGAGACTGGACACTGTCCGAGCGAGTTTTTCCAGGTATCCGTTCACGAGTTCAGCACCTTCCCTTTCCATTGTTCCAGCCACCAGTGTCTTGACAGTTTCAAGCTCATATTGATTCACACCTGGAATAAATAAGTTTATTAGCTACTCGTCCTTGTTATAAAGGTCAACTTTTCAGCATTTTTTAGGGGAAAGATTTTAGGGATTCGGTCGGTCGGTCACATAAACGAGAATCCAGTCCAGCTGCATCGTCTGATCAGACAGGAAGCCTGACGTCGTAAAAATGCGTTTTAAATGCTCTTTTAACAAATCACCGTGACCGAAACCGTCTCCTACAGAACTGCATCGTCGTTCTTTTTTAAAAGACAACATACAATCCCAGCATTTTAGCAAAATGTGTTGACGCCAAAAACAGCAAACTTTGCATGTGTTCCCAATCCTTGAGCTCATCCCTTTCCTGAGGCGTCGTCTCGCTAAAAAAAGCGTTTGAAAAGAGGCATATGGAAGTGCTGAGCTCAGCCTTAACGGGATTCAATGACCTCGTCTACTGCAGTTACAGAGGTTGCTCCTTGAACACTCCTTTTTTTATTCCTGATGCAGACTTTTGGATTATGGACTATCCCTAATCCTATCTTCAAGATGGTTTGCTGAACTTGCAGAAATTAGCGACATTTGAGACCCTCTTGACTGACAGATGACATCCCAATCATCCAGGGAGAATAACAGAATGCATTTTAATCTCATCTCCATTTTGTAATAATTGTAGACCTTTGGATCCATAACTTGAAAGAGTTTTTTGAGTCAATGACACTCCTGAAGGACATGACAAGCTCGTCTCCCGAACCCCTGATTATCATAATCATTAAGACAAATCTGATCATCTCAAGAGCCAAGAAAGACTTCGACGGAGAGGACTAAAAATAGACAAATTCACAACACATCCAGAGGTTGTTCAACAGAAGCTGGGCTTTGGCTGGGATTGTTCCTTTATGAATTCTTGGTGATTCCAATAATGCAGAATAAAATGTCACATAAAGTTAGAGCTCAAGGAGTGTTAATGACTAAAAGAATGTCATGGAGTCTCCCACGAATACACAGAAATGAATTCCTTTTCAAATTATTTCGGTTGAACGAATCCGACATTTTGGGAATCCTTTGAATGAGTTCAGAATGAGTCAATTGCTATAATTTGGCAAAAAGGTAGAGACCAAATGCCAAATTATTTTTCCAAGGAGTTATAATTTTCTCCTTCCTTTTCACAGAAGCTAAATTCATTGAACCATTTTGATTTTCTCCAATTTCCTTTCTATTCAAATGGGATCCCAACCAACTGGAACTGATCAGCTCTAAACCCTTCAATTTCGTCAAATTCTACCAATCATTTCACCCATCATGACGAAAAATCAAATAACTTGGTTCATTGAACAGCAAGAATCAATCCTCTCCGTCAAAACTACAAAAATGCCAGGCAATATACCCTACAGCGAATGGAAATTGCCAATATCAGTGTATCACTCATCGTAAAAAGAATATTTCTCATAAATTAAGGTCAAGGAGTGCAGTAATTTTCCACCGAAATTATCACCAAAATTAAAATTATTTACAAAAACATTAGTAAAAGTTGCAAATTAGCTTCCAATCGGAAACGTGAAACGAAAGAAGCCCTTAACGACTTATGCCACCCATATTGTCACGCAAATGCGATAAAGTACAAAGCAACTAGGGCATTTACGTGTCAATCGGCTAAGAGACATAAGAAGTGAGGATTGATTCATCAGCAGAAAACTTTGCAGTAAACAAGAAAGCACTTTGGCCAAGATGGCTGGAAAAAGGGTCATGGGAAAGTCAACTCGTTAACTTGTTTATGTGACCTCGCGACATCGGATCTGTTGTTGAAAAAGGTGATGGAAAACACGAGTTATAATTAATGTTATGTGATGCCCGTGTGGGTGATGAATGAATTCCAACTTACCCTGTTGCTGCTGGTGTGTTTCATTGTCTGAATGCTTGAGAAAGGGGATTCTCTTCTTTGTTGGCAAAATCGAGATGGACGTTGGGGATGTCAAGTACGGTGACGGGGACGGTGGGGAACTCGCCATCGAGGAGGAGTCAGTGCTGTAACGAATTCGTTTGATCACAACGTGATCTTCGGACACACCGACACCCACTTCTTCCGATTCGCTCGACTCCTGGAATTCAGAAAAAAACAAAAATCAGTTTACAAGACACTGACAATTTAATAAGAGAGAGAGACCGTGAACAAGCGTCATGTGCAACAATCATCAGGAATTTGATGATGAATGAATCCCTTTGTTCGGAATGAGCGTGAGAACCTACTTCTGTTTATCTTTCACAGGACTCTGAATTCTCAATCAAACTCTCCAGTGAATCCGTCAATCCAGTAAATGAAAAGTGGATTGACGATTGAAAACTAAAGAACTTAAAAACTATTAAATTTTATGATTAAAAATAACCAACTTTAGCAACTATGCTAAGTGTAATTTTCAATCATGAGAACGTTTTCACTTTCAAATGGGATTGCCAACACGTGCGAATTTCTTTTATTGCAATAAACTGCATCATTATCCAATTCATTTTGCAGCAGAAGGTTGCAGACAAAAGTTCATAATAAAAAATGGATGTGAAACTGCAATAATTTTGATGATGATTCAATGTTTTTGCAAAATGGGATGATCCTGCCTCAATCAGCAGGTGGTTTACTGCAAAATGAGGGCAAAACTGCAAGGACTTTAGTATAGGTTATAATCTTCCTCAAATAAAGACTAAATAACGATCAAATTGGATGCTTGAATTTTGATGAGGAAATTACACATGAATTCCTCGATCCCCGAAAATTCCATGGTAATTTCATGTCCATGGAGTCCATGTCAAGTGGCCTGGAGAAAGTAGTTCAGCGAAATGGAAAATCCATCGAAATAATCATATCAAACGCTGCTTGAGAATCTAATAAAACGACCTGGATTTCAAAAGTGAGAACTGCAAGGGCCTCTAGAAACATGCTGCAACCAAGTTGCAGCGTTCGAGGATCAAATCGCAAGTGGAAATGAGGCCACTCTATTCTGTATCACGAATCCTTTCAAACTTTGATCCAAGGACTCCGGAAATCAGAAGAAAAAACCATGAGAATCAACAGCAGTTGCAGCGATCTGACAACTTGGGTTCCAGGAATTGAAAGGAAGCTGCAAGTATGGGTATAATAGTGATTCCAAAGAACAACAAAGTTCCACACCCACTCGAATGCACGATGCTTTGATTTAATTACGAATCAGCGTGTGTGCTTTCTCTCCGTGCACTTGTAAGGAATGTATGGGCCTCAAATCGAAAATATTTTCTAACGTGAAATGTAACCAAGCGTAGATCAAAGGGAAGGAAGAAAGCAATTGGATTTCTGCTCAAGGTGAAAGGCCTCATATTTTCTCCTCCGAAAGGACTCGAAAGTGAAATACCCTACAAGTAAACTTTACCCGGTGCTTTGATTTTCCTTTTCGAGAGATGACAACCCGGGAGAAAGTTCTATGTTAAAATGCATCACGTTGCAATTTGAACGAAACTTATTTAAACCCAAGAGAATGAGGAAAGTTTTGTAGGGGAAAGTGGGTTGTCCTTTGTCACAAATTCTGCATCACAGAGTTCATCATCCCACTCCTATTCGATTCAGAGTAATGAGCTCAGAAGAGAAAACTTTTAGATCAAAGTGCTCTTATTTACATTTTATCATACAAGGAAATAACCCTGTTTTAAAAAACCGAACAGGGTAGGGTAAGGCCTCGATTTCCAAGGTTTTAGCACACCCATAATTTCAACAAACTGTTGCGACAACTTTCGTTGAAAATTGATCTCAATCAGTTATTTCCAGAATGGGGGTTGGAATGGGGAGAAGTGCATTTTGAGGCCATGTTCTGCCTAGGAGAAACTCATCAAAAAGTAAGGCTCGGTTTCGCGTTTAGGAAATAAAGCTGAAGAAATGAAACCGGTTGAATAGTTCCATAAATAATTCAAACGCTGGCGATGATGGGTGCACGACAAGACAAAAACCGATACAAGGTCCTCAAAATTCAGACTTTTCTCGTGTGTATATTAAAACAGTCGGTCAGACTCCGCCCAGCCGACGTCGGCTTACGCCCGAAAATGGTATAAAATACCCACCAAGGTCAGTCGGGATGTGACTTAGCAACCCAAATACTTTCCGAAAATGCTACCGTGTTCCTGGCAATTACAGCTCTCGCTCACAAGGCCAAACTCATCTTAAAGCCAATCGTCAAATTAACATTGAATGGGAGTGTAAGAGACACGGACTGGAGGAAACTAAAACTTTATCCTGCAGGAGGTTAATTGAAGACAGACTAATTAAGGCGTTGACTCTAAAATTTAGTTTAGCAGCAGAATCCTTTCTTCCTGTCCTTTCCAGCCCTCTTTCTCTTCACAGTGACAATAATTAAAAGACCCGGACATTAGATGTCCTCAATCTGTCCAACACCATAAAACCACCAACGCTTTCAGGAATTCCAAGAAAGCTTCACTTGAAATCCAAAAGCTCTCCAGAGTTTCTCATGGTTCATCCAAATTCAATTTGGGACTGTGTCCCTCTTAATAAAATCCCGTGTCATCCTCCTTCCAGCGTTCCAGCGCACTTTCCTCTTTCTGGAATTGACATGACCACATTCATTATCGATGGAAAATTGGACCCGCTTATGGCTTAGGCCAAAATGAAATTATAAATATACGCACCACCAGAACCACCACGCTCAATTAAAATCCAGGTCGACCAAGGTCGCCAAAGTCATTTCCCCCTTATATCTTCCTGTTTAATTAATTATTTAGTTTCTGTGGTCGTCAGACTTTGGGGAATGTAATGACGTACAACAAGGAAAACCCAAGATGTCTCCCGGATGTCTACGAGCTACGACAGAAAGTTCAGCTTCGGGTCATTTCACATTCGTACAGGCTCCGATTCTCTACTAAAAAATGACGGATGTAATAAACTCTCAGACATCTTTCTCGACCTAGTTTTCCTGTCGTATTAAAACTGTCTAATTCAGCTGTCGAGACATTGCCATTATTCCCTAGTCGTCGACAAGACTGCGGCTTTTGTTATTTAAATTCCACTAGCCTTCCTCTCTGTTTTTGATTTGCATTTAGAACTAAAGGTGACTCGTCCCGTCATAAAAGATCATCGCAATTCACAATAAACCAAAAGTCTAAGGGCTTATTTTGCAACTTGAAATGAATGAGGTCTGTGTAAACCCATATCGGTAGGAAAAAATCTGCATTTTTAGCACGAGCAGAATAAGAATGGGATGTTGCAAGGGTCCCTGCAGATGTCTTTCCTACCGCTGCGTGTCTTGTTTGTGCGTAGTTGGAAAAACAAGATTTCGCAAGCATTTCTTGGAAATGGCTCGTCGGGAACCAAGACTTCTGGAATTCGGTTACAACAAAAAACAAAAAGGAAGTTGTGATATTATGGAATAAAGATTCAGCGATTTTCTTCTGCTTGATTTCATGGTAAAGCGTCACGGTCTAGTTGGAGCATGACGCCAAGGGAAATATGTACATGTCCAAGATGACAAGGAAAATCAGTTGGCCGTGGTTTATAATCCAAAAATCAGAAACGAAACTCCTGGGAAAAACTCCTTGATTTCAATTTCAGATTTAGCGAACCGTTGAATTATTCAGGACTTCTCCAATTCAGGAATCAGCTTCCCTACTTTTTATGCATTCGATTGGCTCTTCTTACAGGAGCTATATAGCCCCTTCATAACCTTCCTCGAGCGGCTGCCTTTCAAGCTAATTGTCTTTCTGCTCAAGTTTAGCCTTAGTTTAGCTGAGAGCCCTTAGAGACAAAACATGTGGACGTAAATCCACGCATAAAATGAAATCTCATCAACGGAAAGCACTAAAATCTCCATGTCACGAAGAGTTCATTTTTATTTCTTTTGCCACTCGTAGCAGCCCTTGAGGCGCACGGAGGATAAAACGATGATAATGACAAGCACAAAGGTACCAGAATCCTTATGAATCATGTACACGCGTGTCAGCCTCAAAACTCAATTAATTCCGCAGTAGGGAAGAAGAGAAAACAAACCCGTAAAACTTATTTTTCTATTTTTCTTTTTTTGCAAAGTGAAAACTTCAACAACATAATAAAAGTTGGGAGTTGGAAAAACAAAAGGGAGCTGTGAATTTCCCGTCCTAAGGAACAATGCTTAGCAAACATCTTTAGACGTCATAAAAGGAGACATCTTTACTTGTATGACAATGGCAACCAATGGGAGGTTGGATGACACTCTCCGAAAGAGTGTGTGGCTGAATGGGTGTCACCCTGACACTGTAGTGACATCATGTCACCCACTCCTTTCCTCCTTGTCACTCTCCACGGGTAATTCAAAGGTCGGAAATAAGACCAGAACAGCCTTTTATCCGACTCCAAAGGGAGAGAGACGCCATATTGATTTTCTCCAGTATGAAAACGATGGTATCATTTCACACCCTCAGCCCTACCTCAACCTTTCAAAGAGAAAACCTTGAAGCCTTCACTTTTCAATTCTGCAAGGTTTCAGAACTATGTATAACATCATGAATATTGATTAGCATGCAGCGCTACCGAAAACCCTTTGTTCTAGAAACCACAGTATCCAGTTTCCAGTTTCGAATATCCATTTATCAAGTGTATTTCGTATCAAAACCGAGACTACCCACTCCATAGCCGTTGTTTTAATAAGCTAAAAGTTTAACCCAAAAGACTAACATTGAAAAGAAGATGAAAGCTCTGAAGTTTTAGCCTCCCAGCATCACCGGAAATTGAGATTACTAGTACTGCGTAGAATTCTCAGTTTTCGTGACTCTGGTGTTGAAGCCTTATGGTAGCCAGATCCAGGTTTAAGGGCCAGGAGCGATTTAGCAGTGAATCTTGTTGTCAACAAGTCACCCACGGAAGCTCTATGACTGACTGAGCACGGCGCAACGAGTTCTGCTAACGTCCTTCACTTCTTATTTCATAAATCATGGTTACAAACACCACCTCTAGACAGGGTCATCACAGTGCGCTTGTAGTGGAAAAGGAAATTGCAAGTGCTCCGAGCAGCTCATCGCCCGTCCTGTCCACTAATGATGAAAACCAGTTCATCTACTTTTTTCTAATCCCCAAAGACGGAGAGACGGATCATCCTAGTTGCTCTTACAGAAAATCCGGTTTCATCATCAATTACATTTTTGCAAAAATTAGGAACAGAAAAAACCTTGTCCGTAAAGACGTAGTAGAGACTCGAGTTTTAGTAGTAGTGGCCATTTTTCTTATTAGCCCGAGCAGAACGAGAGCCTTGCTCTCCTCGCACTAGTTCTGGAAAGTTCATCCATTGCATTGTGTGATTATAAACTTAATTATAAATTGTGCTAAAAGAGCATTGGTATGGAGGGTGTATAAAATAACACATGGCAGGAGGTACATTTGGTTAATTGAGATAACCCTGAGATGCTAATCTTGCAATGCATGTCTTACTCATCTTCACGCTTTAACCTTAGACTTAAAATGGCCGTGAGAAAGAAGTCACCGCCGAGAATTCCAAAGAGCTTCATCAACCAAGGTTCCTTTTGAAGTTTATCCATAAGCTTCCTCAAGGCGATCAAGACAGAGGCATTTTAGACGCTAGTTTCAGCCTCATTTACTACATTTAAACTTAAAATCCAGCCTGTATGGTTCCACCATTCTCTCCATTTAATCCTCAAGAGCTTAAATTAGTCCGTGCTCTAGAGCTCTTATACTCTAAAGGTTCCATGGGTATCCTCAAATTACTTTTCTCCCACCACTAAACCCACTGAAATTAATTACAGAGAGATGCATCTTCCCATGTCTTGATAAACTCAAGGGAAGTGAAAGGAGAAAATTCAGAGTGAAAAGTGACAGCTCATTTTATAGCACAACTCTCTGCGCTTTCACTCTTTGTGCCCAAGTCCTTTCCCTTGGCCATTTATTTAGGAATACTTTGGAGCTCCTAATTCCTACAAATCTAGCCGACCTCACCTGACCTAGTTTGCTGGTAGATTAACCACAGAACTAGGCAACCCTGATAGAAAGTAGATTAGGGAAAGTACAAAAGCTAACAAGACAAACATATCAAAAGGCAAACTTTATATCACTTTTATTTACTCTAACAAAAACCCCGAAAATCTCATGAAAATCCTTTGTGTCAGAGGACATCATTCTCACCCGGAATCTTGATCTTGATGTAGAACATAGATACGACGCCGCTAATAAAAATATATGGCCATTCTCATCACTGTTTCTGACCAGATTCAGATTTGTCTACGAAAACTGAGCTTAAGCACGCTCAACGTTAAAGGTTTAGGTTTAACGGAGCGTTAAAGTGTAAAATCCAAAACTAATTTCAAGTAGAGATGATCAAATGAAAATGCAAAAATGGAGGAGGAGGAACACGCGAGAAATTATTAAATTGGCAACTTCCGGGAGAAAATTGGTAGAAAAATCACACGGAAGTTATAACACTGAGTCAGCACTGGCAAATGGAATGTCTGGAATCAATTTGCAACCTATAAGGCTGCAACCTAAGGCTAATAAGGCATTGGTTTATTAGGAAAAAGAAAAGTTACGTTGATAAAGACGTATAACACGAGTCCGTCCCTAATGTCTACGACTTCATTGACCCAGCTAAAATCCAATTTATATCAAGTATAACCTGTCACTCCAGCTCAAGATTTCGAGACAAAAACTGTGGAGCTTATAGTTCCGCTACCCTCGGATCCTATTATACAAGACCAAAGGGGAACCCACTCCAGTTTATGTCAAGGATGGCTGGATCCGGAAATTAGAGAGTTTTTATCATTAATGCCATCTCCAGAAATGGAAGTGGTAAATGCATCTTCTGCATCGGAGAGTTATTTCGTCACATCCCAATTTCCTCCTTGCGTAGGTGTCCTAGATTATGATTCAATTCCCTTCTCCATCAGGTGAAATTACAGGAACTGGAGCTAGACTTGCGCTATGCACTTCCAGGGCCTCAGGAACGATTTGCTGTCAAGTGAAGCCTCAGGAAAATCCTCATGGAAAGTCCTTCAAGAAGGTCGGGGCTCTTCACAGGGGAGTTCAAAAATCCTTATGATCCCTTGATTGTAAATAAGGAGAGGAGAGCAACGCCCGCTCCGGGAGCTCCGGGAGCTTGTCACACAGGCTTGTGACAATGGTACTTGAGAACTCCATGCAAACGGGAGCTGAATCCTTCAAAAAGATCTTTGATCCTTTGCTAATGCAAGTGGAGGGAATGAAGCGGAGTGAACCAAGAATCAGAGACAACAAAGGATGGTCGAGGATCTAAAAAAAAATTTCCGGGAAAGACTTCATCTGGAGCCCTCTGGAGAAAATTCGGGGACAATGGGGACTACCACCGAGGTTTGTTATTAGCCTCGCTTGCATCGTCAGCGTCCTTTCTCATCAGCCAAATTGAAAAGGTTTAAAAGCCCGGTTCTCGGTTCAAAGTGATTGCAGAGGTTGAGCATCATCAAACCTCCATGTCACAGAAACCCGGGGACTTTCTTTTGAGAGCATGCCTTGCAATTAATTAATTTTAATTAAACCCTCTACTTCCTCGTCATAGTGCAATTCCCATTGCAGTCGTAATAAAACAAGAGAGGCTATTATTGTCCAACCTACCTTCCGTTTCCGATCGAATCGAGCCTTGAAATCATCGAGCGCTTTCTCCAGCTTCTCCTGATTATCCTGATCCTTTGCTACCATGATGTAATTACGCCATTTTGACGAGTCAAAGCCCCAGTGGCAAGTCCGATTCTCTTGACGATGATGGCTATGACACACGAAGCGCTGTGGTGAGAATAAACCATGGCAGTCCACGCATCTAAAATTAGAAGAAGAAAAAGACATTTTAGTTTCTTTTCAGGACTGGTAATCATCACCACCAGGGGAATTGCATTTTTATGTTGACATCAAGGGCATTTGACACTTCACGAGGTGAGTGAACACTCAAGTGGGACAGGAGACGAAGCATTATAAAATCCTTTCTTCTTCTATCAGCGAAATGAAAAAATATCGACGTTGCAAGAATTTGCATCAGATGCGAACATTTTACAACCACAAAACCCACGGAAAATGGCGTGAGCTCAAGTAATTTTACAGAAAAGACTAATTCGCATGACAGCCTCCTGTCTGCAGATGGCATGTGTGGATTTTAATAGTATGCTCCTTCTGGCCACATCCTCAACACCTTAGTGATTTGTGCAAAAGGGCAGATGTAAAGATTCTTTTTTTAAGAAAAAATATTCCTGTCAATCCCAGTTTTAATCAGTGACCGTCACTTGCGTATTTTAAGTGCCATTTGCCAACTGACATTTTGATGAATAATCCCAGTAGACGGGAATTGTTGCATGTCTCCAATTTCAGAAATTACAGGTGGTTGTTGACATTGAACTCGAGCATAACCTCCTAACCTTCAAAACCGTGTTCAATGACAGAAAATAATGATGGTTCTTATACACTCGAAAATAGTATCGATTTCAATGTCTGCGAATCTAATGATTCAAAAGGTGAGCTGCTTCCTGAAATCGAAATGCGAAACCAGATATTGGTCGATTCATTCACCTTGGTGGAATTTGAACCAAAAATAAATATAAATTGGACATAAAAGGGAGTCGAATGACCGTCGAAACTTTTGTCTATAAAAATCAAAGAAGATTTGGCACTGGGCCTGAACAAAACTGTTAATTTATCAACAAAGAGGTAAATGACATGGGCTGAAATGTCTCCGAAATGACAATGTTAAGGAGCAGTGAGGAACAAGCCAAATCTACGCCTTTGTTTCAACCTCAATTGCCAAGAATCCCCTACTTGTAAAATGGAAAAGTTGAACAATTACTGTCAAGGAAGGGGGAGATGTGACACGAAAAGCTAACAACGCAGAGATAGAATTGGTTCGTAAATCACTCAAAATGGAGACATCCGAAGCGCCACCAACAAGCTCCATTCACCTTTTGGCTGACTCGGCTTCACACTCTTGCCAGCAGCAACAAGCCATAGGTACAAGTCAACTCTGCAATTCTTTATGCTCAAGACTTCAACCCGGTTCTCTTAAAACGTTAGGATTCAGAGGGTTCAAAGTGCGTATTACAGGGTTTTGTACATTCGGAACTATGCGTAAATCGCTTACTCGATGCAGAGAGAATCCGGTTTTTCATAGAGGAGCGGCAGGACGACTCCTTTTGCCTTGCCAAAGCAGTAGTGGGAGATCCTAAAGAGGGAATTTGGCTGGGGTTTATTAGGATCCTGAGGGCGGTTGACTGCGGAGAAGACGCTCATTGCCGCCTTCGGTGGGTTCCGGTGGAGGATTGAATTGACTAGGCGCTCTGCATCAGTTTTTGTGATCAGGCCGCATGAATGGGTCGTCGGTGGGATCACTTTTGTCCTCTTCAGTACTTCCAGTTGCTCTGTCGAACACCGAGAGCAGAATATCTGAAGCTCCTCGCAAACCTGGAAGAATCAAAATCCAAAATTAACAAATCTCGACGGTTTTAAGATTCATGAAGGCAAAGTTTTAGGTTCATGACAAATTAAGTGGAAAGTAGGTTATGATTTAAATGGGTTAAATGTTGGTTCCATGATGAATCAATTATGAATCAATTATTCAATTCAAATAAATATTTCATATTAATCTCTTCAGTGCAAATATGCTTAAACTTGTCAACATCTAATGGAGGACGGATTGACCGGAGTCTAATAACCTAATTTAATCAATTCCCAAATGGATCACGCATTCGTTTTATTAAGGAGGTCAAGAGTCATCATTCCTTGACAATCCTCAATGCTCTTGACATCCAAAACTCAAACTCTGGACAGTGGCCTTCACACCCAAAAATAAGAAAAACAATCCCTAAACCGAACACTGCAAAACGACATGAAGAAACTATCAAACAAATATCCAGATGCATACCTTCCCTCAAGTACAAAGTACATTCAATGGCGTCCAATCGATTCCAAGCTCCTTCAACTTATAAAAGTGTAAACTAGCGACTAGAAGACTAAAAAATGCTAAAAGTTTCTAGATTATAGCACTAGCGCCACGCTGGCTGGAGATGAAGTTTTTTTTTTATTTTTTGCTTATTTCTGGATACCATATCACACCTCTAGTTCTTATACAAACGAGAAACCACCTTGGTCTGACATTGCACTCCCATTGGCCCTCAGCCTCCTGCAATAATTATCTTTTTGGAAGAGTGTATTTTCCATTCTGCAACAAACTTGAAGGTCACATTGACTCACCAGGCGAAAGCTAAGCCTCTGACGTTAGCAAATGGAGGCATGTTGTCTAGCCAAGCTTTTGTCATTCCATTACGTAACCACCATTTACGATTGTCTTCTGAAGCCTCACTGGTAGAGGAAAATGGGCTCTCAAAATAATGATTATGAATCACGTGCTTCCATCGAAGCGTCGTGGTGATCATCAGGAAATGCGTCCCTTATCATTAGTTAGGGGGACAGAAAAGTGTTACATTGTACTTTTGGTCGCTGCAGCGGAATCCTGCTTCAGTCAAGCTGCTGACTCAAGTTTATGTCTCCCTGATAATAATAAAAGTCAACTAAAGATTAAAAATGGTAACTGAGCAGGGTTTATCGCTTCTATTGACACGCTGCTTCAACTGAGATATGAATTTCAACCTCATATGACCTCAAGTCCACTCGTACTAGGCGACAAGGACACTCAGTGATGAACATTTCAGTCCAATCCTTAATTTGGTTAGGGCCTGACACCAATCTTTGAATTTAAGAATGAAAGAAACGCTTGTTTCTGTCCAGAGCATGGTGAAGCTGGGGTAAAGCGTAAGGTCCAAAATGTTATCAAGCATTCAGCGTAGAACACGTGGAGGATAACGTTACATTTCACCAAAGATTCCAAGAACATTGAATTAAAAATGAAGTCAACGCTTCCATTCTTGTGTCTGATGAACTGATGAATAAGGGCATTGAATTGTAGCTTTTAACAATAGCTCCAGTTAACTGAAATTAATCGATTTACTACCTTACGTTAACGATCAGTTTTACACCCCTGGAATTCAAAACAACTACAATTCCTAGACACATTACAAGGGCATTACATTACAAATTGATTAACGTTATATCGTCAACGTAAGTTTAATAGGGAATCAATAACCTCAAATGTCATAATTAAAATGACCATACACTCCTAAACTTGTTTGAATTGGCCATTATTTATAGCTATTTGTAATAAAACTCGCATTCAAAGGGTAGTAGTCAATATACGCAATAAAACTAATTTGCTCAAAACACGCCAACTTTCACCCTCTGTGTTTGACAATACCCGGCTTCGTTCTTTGTCTGTCGTGCTTCAATTCCACTTCCGATGACCTTGAGAAATGTCAAAAAGAATCCAGTTTTTTCCTTGTTAGTCTAGGCTCTGGGGTTCTAATTTCAATAAAGTACAATGCCACACCATACACCACCGGCCACTTCCGTCCTAACCCCAAGGTTGTTTTTCTAAAGTTGCTTCATTAACTTTTAAAACAATGGAGAGTAAAATCCGTGGAGACAATGGTCGCTATTTGGCTATTTGAAGTAATCTTTCTTATGTCTCCTACCCCAGAGGGACTTGAATCAAAACAAAGCCTGAAGAGCCCAAATACCCTTTCTTTCACTTTCTCCCTTGGGGAATTAAGGGCTTTCACTTTTGATTAAAAACATGCCCTGATTTCCCTAAACTAAAAACCTACAGAGAAACCGTGAAACCGAGAAACCGAAAGCGTTCGGAAAGAACTTTTTTTTTTTTAGAATCTGTCAGGTAAGTTTTGAAATTGGGATTTGACTTACGGCTGAAGAGTGAAAGTGACCTGTCATGAGCAGCCTTCTTTATAAAAATACGCCAACGGTATCTTCAGAAAATTGCACCTGCTATTAGCCTAAATCCCAGCCTTTGTCTAACAGGAAGAAATTGGCCAAATCATTGGAAATCTGGTTTCATTTCCCCCTGTGTAAAAGCCCACTGATGAAAAATCCGTTTCCTTTCTTTCTACTAAAGTAAGCATGAGAACATGTCTAGACGCAGGCATTAAATGCGTAATAAATTTATACTGCGTTAGCCCCACTTCCTCGGGATTTACGCAAGAGTTCATTTCGTATCGCTGCCCGTCTGGCTGGAACCAGAAAACCTGATTTCCAGACTAGGAAAAAAGGAAACCCATTTTCTATTTTTATTCGAAGGATTTTAATGTCCTTTTCCAAATGTGTACCCAGGCAGTGTAAGAACTTTTAAGATTACAATGGCCTCTGTCTCTTTTAAAAGTATCATGGTAGAAAAAGGGCTCTCTTGGAGCTCCGGTTCAGTAGCCCTTTTTAAGTACCGTTGTCTCCCTCAGCCTTCCTTTGTCCTAAATTACGTAATGAAAGGCCCTACGGAAACATTTTCTCAGACTTAGCAAGACATTGATTTCCATTTCAGATCCGGGACAGACAAGACCCGGCTAAATGTCAGGAGTGTCTCAACCCTAATTAACTCAAGTGGATTAAGATTAATCTAATCAATACAATTGATTGGCTATACAAAAGCTTTTTCCAATCATTACAATTGACACAAGTCAAAAATTGTTTACGCAGTTCATTGAAAACTTCCAACGCCGCGAACGCCGGACACCGGACTGTTCCGGTTTTGAAATTGAAATTACGAAATCTTCAGAAGCAGAGTAGGGAAACAATTTTCTGAATAATTTCAGCCTAAAACTGACAATCCTTGACATTTTCTGACCCAAACTCTTAAGAGTTACGACAATGCTTCAATGATTAATGAGATGTCCTTGTTTTAAGAAATCCATTAACGCAATGTTTCGCATTAAATATAAATAAATCTTTTTCTTGTTTCCTTTAAAAAGGCTCTTTGGTGCTCCAATAGACAGTACCCCAAGGTACCTTAAAGTCTCTTATATACTTTTGCCAGAATATTTAGCCAACCGGTCTATCCACTTGAGTTCCCTTGTCGTAAACATTAAAAATCATTTTATAAGTTCTAACCTGTCACAATAATTTGCAAACTTTGGGAACTTATCGTTTTCTCGAGTGTGTGTAGGTTTCCGTTGCATTGGTTATCTCCTTTAGCTGACCTCTACAACCTTACTATACGTTAGAGTTACAGACTCTCACGACTTTACGCTTTAAAAATTTCTGACGTCAAAACAAACAAGTTTGCGTGTCTGGGACCCAAAGGTTCCGAATCCGTGGGCAAGAAGGCGACAAAGATATGCTTTAGCTTTCGAGGGGCGTCGGCCCACTACTGTTCTTCCGCGAATTATTTTTTTTCATTTCTCTCCATTTATGATTTGATGAAAGGTAAAAAGTGCGTTTACCTGATTGATTTGAGGGAGAAAGAAACCATGAAGTACGGAGTTGAGGATTTGTGGGAAACACAATCGCTTCTCGCCTCCTACGGAGAAGCAAGCGATGAGCTCCCCTTCGAGTATGGTTTCACGCTTCTCCGGTTTAGCTCGGTCCGCTGTGCTCAGAATTGGCGGTGGCTGAAGTTGCTGGGCAGTTGATTTAATGATGAGTGTGGACCCACCGTCGCCTCTAAGTTCAAATTCACCTGGGCTGAATTTGGCAGGGACGCCCTTGAGGCCGGGATCTTGTTTGATTCTAGTGGCATTGGCCATGCCAACTTTCCCTTGGTGTTCAGGCTGGCAGACGCCCATACTCATGCTCCGGTTGAACAACGGCGGAGTCTTGAACTGCTTCATTGATGACATAAAGGAGTCTCTGGCCCCGTCAATGATTGAATTCCCACCATCCAAACTTCCGTTCCGGTTTCGTGAGACGGCGGAGCCGGTAGGGCCGGAGTTATCAAGCCGTGGCATAATGGAGCTAGGTCCACTCATTGTATTGGCTGCAGTCAGTTGGTAGCTCTTGAGAACTTTCTTCAAATGTGGACTTGGCTTCCCTTCCATGGTAAAGTGAGTTGTAATATCGTTGGGCAAACGGAACTTCAGGTACGCTCCTGTAAAGAATACAAATAAATGAAGCTTCCATTTCAAGTCGCCGAGCTATTATCATCCCTACGCATCTGTGTGTACGTGATGTGGATGTCTTACCTTTATCCAAAAGGTTAATGACAACGGCAAGGACTCACACCGACAGTTGCTTCCACGATCTTGTACTAATGAGCTATGAGAGAGCCAGACAAGCCCGACTAATGGGATGCTGGGAGTATGTAGATATTCCTTTTTGCTTGAATAAACACCAAACACCTCGTCTTCTCTTGATCTTGAGTGGATGGTGGCTCGAAGGCGTAGAAGTCGAGAGTATCACAATGAGTCGAAGAAGGGAGACAAAAGAGAGAAGATCCAAACCCTGTAATCAACATCACCATATTAAATTAATCAAGGTTATCCGTCTATACATCCACTCCTTAGAATCCTCTTTAGAATCAGCTCTCTGCTTGCATTCCTTCACCCACGATAGAAATACCAAGAAAATTGAGCTGAGGCAGACGAGTATTTACAATGAAAGGAGACTAGGGAATCCTATAGGGCAAGGACTCCTCGCCCGATGAGGAAAAATAATCTGAATATTACTTCACGCTTTTTTGCCAAGAGCGCAAAGGGAACGGGTTAAGTTTCGGTAAAAACAATGCCGATGGGATTATGCGTGTGAACTTTAGAGTGTAGTGTTGAGCAGAGGAATTACTCGCACCAATGCTTGTCTTCGTCACCTTCCCTCGGTTAAATGAGTCCAAGGTAAGAGGAGAGACCGCTGGGATTCTTAACGAGGATACTAACCATGATCCTCCCTCATCCCTCGTATGAACTTTTATCCTTCAGAAGGCTTAGGGACAGACCCATTCCTTGGGAGAGATTCCGAGACATTCCCTAAAGAGAAGACATGGACGTAGACAAGGTCTAGACTGCCAGACAACCAACCACCTCCCTCTAAAACGTTGTTATCCTACTCATAATTCTCAACAATGGATGGGTATTATAGAAAAGTAGACCTTACCTATAGCCTTGATGATCCCTTCCTGACCTT
This sequence comes from Pseudachorutes palmiensis, assembly GCA_009869845.1. Taxonomy (NCBI): domain Eukaryota; kingdom Metazoa; phylum Arthropoda; class Collembola; order Poduromorpha; family Neanuridae; genus Pseudachorutes; species Pseudachorutes palmiensis. Next base: position 33,398 of record VNWY01000255.1, read on the forward strand.
TACTTGATTTTGGCAGATAATGACAGTGACAACTTCGGAATTATTGAACGCTCCGATTCCTTTTGTACTTGATTGTTCTTGCAGTCAATTAAATAAAGTTTTGACTCTCACCGAGGTCAGAGTGACTAAATGGCAGCTTGATTTGACTCTTCCCTTAATTCTCAAAATAATGGAACTGGACCGGAGACCAGACCATGGGGTTCAGAGAGCCCTTTAGATTTGAATCCAGATGATTCTGATGACCTCCTTGTTGGCAATTCAAAGGCGTAGAAGAATTGTGATGATCCGGCGTGCTTTAACAGTTTTTCACACACCACAGACGAATTGTCAGACACAGACAGGAGTCCTTTTTTCCTGGTACTCACTCACATCATCGTCGAGACTATACTGAGCTGAGTGAGACGGGGAAGACTGGATACCCCCAGACGGCTGTGTAGTGGCTGGCAACCCATGCTTTGGTTGGCTCTCTGTCGGGTATACAAAATAGACTGTAGAACATAGGCAAGCCTGGGTGCATGAGCACAAACCAGAGTCTCTCCTGACATTTCGCTAGAAGCAGACGTACCTCTTGGCAATGGGATCTAGACTATGTCCTAACCTAACTAAAAGGCTCTCGTTCGTAGCTTCACTTCCTTCCACGGCACAACATTAACCCAAAGGAAAGGAGCCAACCTCGTCTTCAGCCACGGTGTCGTGTATGCTGCAACTTTGGAAATAAATGCGTCACAACAGGACAGGGTCGGACTGACCCAAATGATTAAAACATAAAAACTTACAGGAGATCAACTCAAAGATTGCAGTCCATGCGTTAGCGTCGTGTCCTGGACCCTGGACTACAATGGACCTTGTCTCTGTCGAATGTCCAGCAGCTGGTCACCTGTGAAACAAATAACTTTGATTAATCTCCTTATTTAGTGCAATGGGTCATCTAGCAGTGTACAGTCGAGGAGACACGTAATCCAGCGTCAATTGCAAACTGGCCAGCCCCATATCAAGCACCACTTACTACTCCAGTTGACGTTGACACTTCAGCAGTCTGTCTGGTCACTTGTAGTAAACAGTTAAAGGTCAAAAGGTCACACACTTTGACTTAGGTAACGATCTTTCTTTGTTCTTCGGAATATGGACTAAACAATCTGCGTCTAAGCACAGCACCAAGTGTCTGGCTCGTGTCTCGCCTTCTTTGTCACGTCGTCTGGCAAGGCGCATGCGCCGAAGTTGCTTTAAAAATCGAGTCCATTTAAATTCCATTTCGGGCATTTAAATTCAGTTTTTTGCTAATTAAAAGTGAATTAAAATCATAAAAATCAAAAAATTTTGATTTAATCTTTCAAAATATTTTGTACAAAGTTTCAGCAACAATTTCTGGTGTAATGAAGCATTTTAATTAACATTCCCAACTCTGCCTCTAGCGCCAAGCAGTCTGCTAGTTCCACGCATGCGCCTTTTTTATGAGCGTGTCCAGACACCTTTTTAACTATAAGGTTGTAGAATTCCGTTCATAGGTGGCGCTAAAACAAAGGTCAAGCTAGCTTCTTGGACCTAGCTCGTTGCTGCTAAAATCTCTGCTTTTGCTTGGAATTTTGTGAATTAAACTTGATTTAATCGATCATTTTCATTTAATAAGTAAAATAACAGCTTAATTAGTTTGATTTATTCAACTTTTTCGAGTTTTGGGCCGACTGTTCCTTGTTGTGGCCCTGTATTTTATGATGCATGAATCCCCCTCAATGTGCAATTTGTTTGTCTGCCACTCTTCCCGAAAGGTTTGGTCCACATGGATTCGAGATAAGTTGGTCGAGTGTTAGTCTTTTTGTTAATACGCAGTTACTTTCTAGCCAGTCTTCTTTGCGATAAGAACAAGTTGAACTGTGTCGCTTCAGTGTAGTACCGGCCTAGAAGGTTTTGGATCACTTGATCAACAGCAAAGGCTATAGGCCACATTCCCCATCAATTGGCCGTCCTTTAAGACTATTCCCGGAGAATTAATCAGGGAGAACTACGCCGTTCACCGCTCAATTCTTGAGTTTTTTCTGCGTCCTTTTAGGCCAATCCGGTTGCTCTAGCTTTCAGGGTGTTGTTGAAGCCCCAATGCAATTTGGCACTGGGCCAAGATCCAAAGACATAGGCAGAGACCATTGGTATAGCTTCTGAAAGGCGACAGACGCCACTTGCTTACTACCACACTCCAGGCCATAGACATTCGCAATATCCTCGTAGAAATTCGCAGAGAGCTACAAAAAAGTTGATCACACCACCACCACTTTATACTTGAGACTCTAAAGCCCCCTTCCATTCTCAAAATAATGGCATCTCCTCAGACTTCTTCGTCTTGGTGGGGTTGGAAATGTTTTATTTTGCAAAAAAAATAAAGCTTCATACTCTGCCAATTGAATCTGAAGAGCCTTCCACAGTGCACTCTCCCAAGCATTGCTAAAGCCAAAGAATATTGGGTATAACAACGTTTAAGGATTCTGCGGAGAGGTGCTAATCAATGCAAACCATCACACCTACTACTCAGGGTTTACATAAAAATGAAGATACATTTTGCATAAGGAATTGGCATAAATGCAAATCAGAGGCGGTGGTGGCAGTGGTAACAACTACGCAGCTCTACTTGAAAGATCCTTGCAACCGCAACCTCTTTTATCGGGTGAATGAACCCCGACAGGGACACAGTTTCAACCCCCTAGAAAATGCACTCCTTTGCTATAATTATCTGTTTGTGTGCTGTTCTTTTGTTTACTCAAGGGACAAGGAACAGTGCTAAATGAAACTAAAAATATCGGTTGTTGCACTTTGCCTATTTTTTCTTTATCGTCAAAATCAGATCGAATGATCGCCTGTGTCTCTGAGCAAACAAGTTTCCGCCATGTCCTTATTAAATAGTACACAAAAATGCATCTCTTGCATTTTAATTGCAATTCAGGAAAGAATTGTCTCGTAAAAATTAATTGCAATAAAAATTTCTGTTTGCGAAACCCTTTTTGTTGCCAAAGATAATGCTATAAAAATGCATGTAAGGGCACGACGCCGTTCTCCATTTTCATGAAACCAGACGTTGGAAAATTAGAAATTTCAAGGTATGCTTGTTGAAGAAATTCGAATTGTCACTCCGAATTTATGGTATTGTCTAATTTAGTTTTAATTTTGGACCGTTTATAAATATCCTGTGACCAATTGGGTTTTCGTAAATTTTTCATTTTATAGCCGTCGATTTTTGTCAATCCAAGGGAGGAAAGAGGCGACCTTTGTATCTGTTATGAGATAATTAAATGTTGCAATTAAATATCTTTGTTTAGGTCGCTTTCGCAATTTTCACTTACAAACCCCAGGATAAGTACCGCATCCTGCAATTTTGATAAAAACATGGCCAATAAAACCCGGAATTTCTCAAGGATAGTATACTTACCAATACCCCAGGAAACTACACCGATCTGTTCGTAGACATTTCGCGAACTTTTCATTGTCAATGGACCACCGGAATCACCCTGGAAGATTCTGATTGGTTAAAGATTCTGAAAAGGCCTGAATTCTGATTGGTTGTATTTTATACCCGGCATGCATCCTTCCCTGGACTCCCGGCACAAACCATTGAGGAAATTATACCTACATTTGAAAACCTTGTCATCAGAGACTTTAAAAGCTTTATTTTGCAATGTCTTGTTAACCTGCTGGCGCTTTTCGGCCATATTTGGCAGCACATTGTTCAAGTGACCAAACTTGCATGTTGACTTCCCTCAAAGTGGATAGCTTGAGGCCCATTATCATTCACTTGACCTGTCACACGAAATCCCAATTAAGGTAAAAAGGGAATTTATTAATTTACTGTCAAGTTAACCCCATCCTGCTAATGTGACGGTGGCATCGTTCAGGTTTCTGGTATCTTGGGACAAACAGACTGGTTGGATGTACTGAGTCTCTCGAGCTGGAGACTCCAGTTTAAGCAGGGCAATGTCATTATGGAGTGTCTGGTGACTGAATCCACGGTGGTAAAGAACCCGTGTGACCTTTTCAAACTGCTCTGTGTTCTCACCGACACCGAGCGTATGTTCTCCCAAATGAACCCGAACCCGAGCAATGTCTGCAGCTTTCATGCTGAAATCCAAAAGTTCAAATCCGATTCTTGTGTTACTTCTGCATGTAACTTACTGTGCAATGCAGTGCTGGAAAATAAGAAAATTAGATTAGGGAATTGGGCTGGTGTAGACTGGAAGATTAGAGAAACTCACCGCTGCCGTCAGCACAAAGTTTTTGCTGTGTGTGTAAGGATAAATTATAAGCCAATTATAACTCCCAAAAGACTTGTTAATTGATGAATTAATACCTAATAAGGCTTCCACCGCAAAACTGTCTGCCATTATTGGTCAAGGCGACAATCCAAGGATGCCTTCCCTTGGCACTTACAGCTCCGCCGACTACTTTCGGAATCCCACAACTAGATGGTGTGTCTATTTTTGGAGCTTCCGTTGGCTGGACGGCAACTGGCCGTGTTGGACCTTGCGGCTTTGGAGCTTGAGTCGGGGCCGTTGGTGGCTTCGGAAGTTTAATCCCAGGTCGTGGGGTCACTTTAACTCCGATTGCCTGCGGAGGTCGTGTTGACGGCTTAAACTTTGGAGGTGTAAAAGACGGCCGTTTATTTTGAGAGCAGCAGATGAAATTCTGCCTCGTTTCCGCTTCCGCGTCTGCAATATGTTTCAGTTCAGTTCCTCTCCGAGGGTGTTGACCTAGCTCTGTTACCTGCTGTAAAAATGAAGTAGTTTGGCCTAGCCTGAGGGTTACAAGATCCAGAAGCGTTTCTAAGCATGTCAGCTAGCGTTGGATTCTGTATTTCGTCCTCTTGTCCATTCTCGAGGGAATAAAGGACAGGGAAGCATTGCTTCAGTGTCACGCAGTGTCCAGAGTCGCCTGAAAAAAGAATATAAAAATGTAATTGATAAATTCACTGTAAGTCAGTTGATGGTGTCCAGAATATGCATACCGGAAGTTGAATAGCAGGATGGTCGAGACGGGAATTTCGGCCAGTTTGGGAACTGGAATGGAAACTGTCGCTTTTCTCGAGGTCCATGCTTAAGTTCAACATTGGCTGAAAAATAAATCGCAGAGTGACAAACAATTAGCCGATTTTTGAGCAGTTTGGTCTTCACTTTCTTGTAGAAATTACAAACGTACCATCGATTACGACCGTGTCTTCATCCCCCCAGATCAGCGCCTGAGAAGATGCGATGCTCAACAGGAGTAACAATGCTGCTCCAACTTGTCCAATTGGGAGCCCCATTTCTCACTGGAGAAAATCTCCGAAAACTGGAAACCCGGGGCTTGTTGGCTTGTATATATTGCGTCCACTTCCTTTATGGACAGTGTGCGAATTAAAGCCCGGTGTGCGAACCGTCAGAAGCTCGTAGTAACAATGACAATTTGTGCAAAAAAAAGAAGTTTGCAAACTCCTTCCCTTGTTGATGAGGATCGTTTGTCAGTTGCCAAATTACACCCTGTAGATAGACAAATACCTGCGGAGATTCTGCGGAGATTCGATTGCCATGATCATGACATTGATTGAAATCCTTTCAACCCGGCCCAGAGTCAATGACCGCAGAAAGGACAACATTTTTTGCAAAGTTTGCGAACCGAATTTATTTCCTGCATCCCCTCATTATAATTTAAATCAATATACCCAATAATTATTAATTTGTTCCCGATCATTGGATGTTTTTTGTAATCCAACCAAGGAAATCAGTCACGCGTGAGTACCTGGAATTTGCAAATTGGAAAAAAACAAAGACATAAATTTTTTTTTTTGCGAATTCTTCAGAAAAGACGCTTACACTCCAGGATACCTGCCGCACCCAATGCCCCAACTGACGATGCCAATCTGCTCATAGTAATTCCCAGTGTGGGACATCAACGGACCCCCGGAGTCCCCGCGACAAGCGTCACGACTATAGGACCCTGCACACATCTGAAATAACCCGAAAAATCCTCGGTCTTTGTCCTCCGTCTTTGCCAAAATCGTGCAGTTTTACCATGTGCTCCGTGATGCCACCTGGAGCTAAATGACCATATTTCCATTTGCATTTCTCATTCGTCCAAACGTCAATTGTGACCTCGCGAAGGGTCGATGGTTGACCGCTATGTTCACCAATACTTCCCCAACCTAGGATAACATTAAACAGGAGGCTCTTTCCAACATTATTCAGGATTTGGACAGGCGTTACCAGCTACCACTGCTTCATGACTTTCAAATCGGTTCTGTCCTCTGGCCAAACAAATTGGGGAAATGTAATCCGAAAACTTGACAGGGCTGTCCAGTTTCAGCACGGCGACATCATTATGCTAAAGAATATAAAAAATTACGTTTTATACTGTGCGTTGTTTGTGTACATAGCTACCCAAGTTGGCTTCATCTTACAAGCGTCTGGTGGCTGAAAAATCGATGGCGTACAAGTTTTGCCACTTTCTTGACAATTGTTCTCGACGAAGTTTGATGTAAGTTGTGTACCCCCAGTAGAACACGAACTCTGGCCACGTCCTTTGACCGCATATGGCTGACACAGTGCTAACAGAAATAACAATCATCCAAGACTTTTGAAACGAAGCTAGTTAGAACCATCAACTTACAGCCGCAGTCAGGACGTGCTGATTGTCAATTAGCGAACCACCGCAAAACCTTTAAAAAAGGAATACAAATCGGGTTATGAAATACTGCCAAGTTGTCAAAAGATGCTTAACACTTAACTGTTTGGGTCCATTCATGAGTGCCACCTGGAATAAAAGTTCAATTTTTAATTACAATTATACTTTCTACACAGTTCAGTATTTAATATAAATGATTACGATCCAAGGGTATTTCCCAGCTACTGTTTCTGTCCCACCGACGATTTTAGGGAGGCCGCAACTGGACGAAACGACTGGTTGACTTGTCGTTGTTCGTCGCCCTGGTTGTTGTGTTGGAGGACGATGGCCAAACGGTGGGAACCTCGGAGGATTCGGAAGGTTACGCCCCGTCGTTGTGCTCGATGGCTTCATTGTTGTTGTAGTCGTAAGGTGTTCCTTCAACGGCTCCTTTGGAAGGTCACTCGGACAGCAAATCAACTTTCTCCGGAATTCAGCGTCTAAAAGAGTTATGTTCTGAATCAAAGTCATTTTGAATAAAATTAACTGCGAGATTTCAGTCTAAAAACATTGCCAGTTTTTTTGTTCCAAGTCTTGTTTACCTGCTTTGAATAAAAACTGATTCGCGATTTCATTCGGAGAGTCACAGGGCCCGGCTACTTCCGCTCGTAAGAGATCAGCTAACCCTGGATTCCGAAGTACCCCTATGCTTCCATTGTTCGCTCCGTCATCTGCAGCGATGTAAAGAACTGGGTAGCATTGCGTCAATGTTGTGCATTTCCCAGCCTCCCCTCTGACCGTCATGCACGGCTCAGAGGCTGGAGGTCGTGGAGCCATTTGCTTCAGCGGTGGTGACGACGGCAGCGGCTTGATTGGTTTCAGTGGGACTTGTTGCACATGTGCTGGATTCTCTTGATGAATTCCAAAAGGCCAACCTGGAGGGAATCCTGGATATTGACCGATGCCAGTGACACTCACAAACTGACGCTTCCATCTCAGAGGAAGGAGGACGGTGTCGGCACTGCTTCTGAATGTGGCGTCGTTACCGGTGGCTACACAGAAAGAACAAAGAAACGCTTAAAACCGAAACCATAATCCATTGCTTAGACCTGGGTAAACTGAATGACTTTTAGCTCCAAGATAGTGAGCGTCTAGCTTCTAAAACTGAGCAGCGCTTACCTTCTACAACAATTGAATCATCCTGGAAGCGTGACCCGGAAGCGGATACTTTGACCAGAACCAAGAGACTCAGCAATACTCCCGAAATCTTCATATTGCGAGTGCTTTCACGGTGTAAATGTTCTGAGCATTTGATAAATGATTTATAAAACTGCGGAAGTGGGCAATTGGCCAGATTGAAACGAGTTCTGTGACTGAGGGATGATGACAGGGCCACCAGTAAACTCCGAGTCGAGTCCACTTCCCATTGTTTTCCTATCGACATTCCATCATCATTTTGCAATTACAGTAACAAGGAATCAAACGATATCCCATGGACATGCCTGTCTCCCTCCCATATTCTTGTTCACACGTACTTAAGGAGGTGGTCTTTGTCTTTTAAATCAGCACAAAAAATGATTCCTGTCAATATTTCTTAGGAGGAATGACCCCCATTGCAAAGGAAAGATGCTCTCAAGGATTAAGAATTTATTCACTGCCTCACGAAGGTTGAATTCCAACATGGTTTATGATTTATTTTTATTGATCCAAGACAAGTAGCTCGAAACTCGGGTGTAAACACCTGCCACTTGACCGCAATTCACGCCAAAGGAAACGACTCCAATCTGAACGCCATTTTGCATCAGAGGACCTCCTGAATCCCCGACGCAGGAATCACGACCAGGACTTCCGGCACAGAGCTGATGTTGTGTGATCCCTGCTGGAGCATGACCAACGTACTTTGCAGCACAGACTTTGTTGTCAATTATGTCAAAAGTGACATGCCGAAGTTGTCCCACGGTTCCTCCTCCAAAGTGAACTCCACCCCATCCTGCAACTATGGCTTTGCTTCCAGAAGCCACTCGTGTCGTCCCTAGTGGAACCGTTTGGATGTTAGACCCCAACGCCACTGGAGAATCCAAGGTCAGGATGGCAATGTCATGATGCTGTAAGTTTAGATTGATTCTTGATCTCGGCGTTCATTGGCTACTTTATTAGCTTAACTCACCAATGTCTTCATTGAAAAGCCACGGTGGTACTTTACGTTCTTCACTTTCCTCACAACGGTGCACCGCCCAGTCCCTGTGATGTCATTAGCACCAAGGTATACACGGATGTTGGCAATTCTCTTCCCATCAAGGCTTTGGACACAGTGCTGGAATTAAATGAAGGCAAAGACGTATTTTGAAAACATAAAGTGGTCAACTTACAGCCGCAGAGAGGACAGAACGACCAGAAATTAAACTCCTGGATAAAAATCAACAAAACAGTGGTGGTGCCCTGAACTTTAGTCCGTCGGAATTCACTGATTTTTTCCAGTGGAGTTTTAACTTACCCTCCGCAAACGTGACGATTTGTTCGGCCATCTTTAATTGAAACCTATCAATCACAGCTTTAACAAAGGGACAAACCACAGTCTCATAAATCATAACCTTACAATCCAAGGGTACGGTCTCCCAGCCACGTTCGAGCCCCCTATGACGTAGAACCCGGCACAGTTGTTATACGCTTCCGATTCACCAACGGTTTCTGTTGTAGCTGGGACCGACGGGGCGGGCTTGGTGGTCGATGGACGTGGCTTTGATTCGTTATTTGCACAGCAAATCCCATTCGATTTGTCATTCGACGGACCTACAAAAAGCCAAAAGCTTGTATCCAAAGAATATGGCTTGAACGTGCGTTTCTATTCACCGCTGATTGCATAAGGACGGGAAGGGTTGAAAAAAGTTGACCTCCTCGAGACACTGTTACAACTTCCGGTTGACTCTGTCAAAGTACTTGCCAGGCCAGAGTAGACAAGCTCCTCTTGAGAAGATGAAAACAGGAGAGGGTAGCACTGTCGGAGTTGCAAGCATTTCCCAACGTCGCCGTTTGAAGTTCGACAGGATCCTGTTTCCGGGATTCCAGTAAATCCAGGATGTCTCAAAGGAGGAAGCATTTGACTAGTCCCAAGATGACTAGGAAATGGAAATCCTCCAGATCCATCAAATCCCGGAAATCCTTGGAAAATTGAAATTCCAGGATGATTCAATTGTCGCGTACTTCGCTGATTTCCCTCGTGTAGAGGAGTTTGGGATAATCTAGCTGAAATTGGTTTAAAAATCAACTTAAAAATCTTGATTTTTTCACCTGTGTCGATGCTTACCTTCAACTGTCACGGTGTCTTCGTCCTCAGACTCGTCAGTCCCCTTGGACATTAGGACCAATGATACGATACAAATGAGGCCCAGAATGTACCTCATTGTTCAAAGGATTGTTCCAAGGATTATGTGTTTCTTTAGACGCTCCGAATTGGGAACTGGTGTTACGAAATCCTCAGATTGGGAATGATAAAGGGGTGAATCAATGGACGCTCGACGGGGCGTCGATGTCGTTGTGACGCTTCATTGGACATCGGGATTTCTTTGGAAATCCAAACAAGAAAATGTTGTACTAATTCATGAGTCGTGAATCATGAGTCTTCCTGATCTACACAAAAGTCCTTTTGACGCCTTCAGAGCTTAAAGTTGAACGACCGTTCTGGAGGTTATCCGTTCGTGAATCTTGTGAATCTTGTCAGAGAGTGGCCAATGACATTCATCGCTACTGCCAAGGTTGATTACAACCATTCAGAAAATGGATTATGACTCTGTCAACGCCCAACCCTCGGGAATTCATTAATTAAACCAAAGAGAACTCCAACCAATCTGAGAACTCTGTCAAACCCTATTAATTTTCATGTTTATTACTGGCCGGTGTTAAGTTATGAATTTTTCAAGTTTTTTTTTAAAATCTTGAATTTTCTAAAACCCCGAGGTTTTAGACTTATTTTTAATCTTTTTTGTTCTTCTGAATCCAATCCGTGTATGCTTCTGGCTTGGTGTAAACCCCTGGAAATTCTCCGCATTTCCCACCGAATGAAACAATCCCGATTTGATGGAATGATCCACCCCGACTGACATGAAGGGAACTCCCGGAATCACCCTTAAAAGAAATTCACCTTTGACATTCATTCTAGTATTTAGTCTTATTTTGATTTACCCGACAACTATCCTTCCCTGGAGATCCAGCGCATATTTGCTTTTGTGCATTAATCCTAACTGGGACTTGAAATCCAGAGTATTTCGCCTGACACTTGGTATTAGTCCAAACGTCCATTGTAGCTTCTAAAAGACGGGATGAAGTTGGTGAAGTCCAGCTTGTTTGACCCCACCCAGCTACCGTGACCTCCTTGTCACTACTCTGTACAGAACCGATAGAGACTGGCTTGATTTTAGCATGGCCGTCGGGAATAGGAGAATTCAGGATAATCAATCCAATGTCGTCATTCTGAAAACAAGACAAAATTTTAACAGTCTTTTAGAACCAATACAGTTTCACTGTTGGTATAAGTGACCTTACCAGCCCTCTCATGGTAAAGGAACGGTGGTATTTGACTTGCGCTGGACTTCTAACTTCCAATAATCCCCTGAGAGCTGACGATTGGGAAATGTCGTGATGGCCAAAGTAGATTTTCATCGAAGACACGTCACGGGAGGTCAGGCCCATGAGACAATGGGCAGCAGTGAGCACAGTTGATTTTGTAATCAGAGATCCACCACAACTATGTCTTCCTTTGATGTGCATTGACACGAGCCACGGGAATTTCGAAATGTCATTGACACTGCTACCTCCGACTACAAACTTCTCCGGCCTGGCTTGACTTCCGGGTAAGTTTATTAGTCGGGGCTTAGCCCCTTGTTGTCCAGAAGTGCAACAAATCAATTCCTTCTGAGATCGAACTGAAAACAGACAGAAACCATAACTTTACTCCTGAGGAATCAATTTACTGAGAGAAATCAATTCCCAATTTCCCATTTCTAACCTGTGCGAAAGCCTGGAAAGTAGCCATAAGTGATTGGAATATCTTCGCAAACGCCAGAGTGCTCCTTGAACATATCCACCAATCCCGGCTCTCGGTTTTCCTCTCCAGCGCTGGAGAAGAGCAGTGGATAACAGTCGCTAAGGGTCGTGCAATTTCCACGTTCGTTCATCAGCGAATCACAAGGGCTACCTTCCAGGTTTGTGACAGCGACTTCAGCAGGAAGGACTGCAGGGTAGAACACTGAGAACTGACGCTTGTGTCTTAGAATCCGGGCATGTCCGGAAACGTCATCAGAGGTCAAAGGCCCTCCAGCAGCGGCTAATGCCAAAAACATTAGACTTTGAATAAACCTTGGCAAAATCTGACGAGTTATGATCAAATTTTTAAATATTTTGACGATGTCACCTTACCGTTGACAACGACAGTGTCCTCATCTCCGACATCATCGACTGAAAATCCAACTGCCAGCTCCAGCAGTGATAAGCAAAGGACCAATCCAAGGGTACGTTTGTTCATCGTTAAACACCGCTGCAGTTTAATCCCCTTCCACTTCAACTCCACAACTGGATTTTGAGATCCAAAGATCAGGCTCTTTTTAATTTTTGAACGAAATGGGATTTCCAGTTTATGACACACCATGTCATAAATTAAACCACCTAATTACACCTGTAGGTCAATTACACCGGCATATTCTGCCTCTGGTGGATTTTCATTACCCGAACAATGTATTTTTTCTTGTATCTCGAGATTCCGACGTACCCCGCAAAGATGCTTTTGATCTCAATCAATCATTGCAAAATACCAACAGCTATAATTAAGATCTTAATTTTCTCCGTGTAAAGCCGGTTCTGGGCGTGGATCAATTAGTCCAACCTTGACGTCGGCTCTTGACCTCTATTCTGTTTTGCTATTTTTTTTATAACCAAGCAATAACAATTTATTGAACAACATTACGCGAAATATTTCGCGAGTACACAAACACATTCTGTAATTAAGCTAGCGATGTCTATTTTTTTCAATCCAGTTGAGGTAACTGCCTACTCGCGTGTGAATGTAAGGATAGTGGCTGCACCCAATGTTCCAACTTACGATTCCAACTTGTTCATAACGCTTGTCCTCATTCAGGATTACCAAGGGACCACCAGTGTCACCGACACAGTCTTGGATCCCAGTGGGTTCATACCGCTCAGCCCGTGGGGGAACAATTTCTGTCTTTTGTACTTTAGTAGTGAGCGTGGCATTGGACTCTTTGTCGCTGCTTTGCTCCGTGCCAATGTCAACTTCTGTCGTGGGAGGGTCCATTGGCCTTGGTGGATAGGCACAGAGCATGTGGTCAGTGATTCCAGACCTAGCCAAGTACCCATATTTCACACGACATTCTTCATTTGACCAAATGACCATCTTCGCCTTGTGAAGGACTGGCACTGGGCTGGGGTTCCAATTCCTGCCCCATCCTGCAAGTGTCGCTTCAACTCCGACGAGCATGTTCTGCTCAAGTTCGGCCTTCCGACGCTGGAAGTTCTTCTTAGGGAGACACACTGGGAGGACACGAGGAGTTCCAACTGGAGCTGGAAGCTTGAACCGCAGTAGGGCAATGTCGTTTTTCTAGGGAATGGAGAGAGATTTGAATTAGTATAGCCAAGGATTCTGAAATTGAATGACCTTACAAGCGTTTGGTTGTCATATCCTCTGTGGTAAATGATTCGAGCCACTTTCCTCACAATCAAGGGCCCATCTGACACCGAATGAAGTTTGTAATCACCCAAGTACACTTGAAGATTTGACACGTCCTCAGACGTCATGCTGGAAAAGTCAGAAATGTCATCAAATATTCATCTCCATGTAACAGTTGAGAGTGTAATCCATTCTTACTGGTTTGTACACGAGGCTGAGGTCAGAACGTTGTATCTGTCGATGAGTGACCCTGCACAGAAGTGGCCTCGATTCCCCACCAAAGCCACCTGAAATCAATCAATATTTACATCTCCTCGAATTCCTTCCTTCAAATTGTCGCTCTCTGCTTACAATCCAAGGGAAGCGATTGCTCGATTCCTCTTCTGCCATTCCTTCAGGCACTTTTTCGTCAATGAATCCACAAATATACTCGCGGTGATAATGCGCTGCAACTGCATCCGGCACTGCCGGACCCACTGTCGGTTCCTTCTTTACATAAGCGACAGGAGACGCTTGTGGAACTCCGGCAGTCTTCGGTGGCACCGTGGCTTTAGAACCGTCGCTTACAGGCTTGACAGTGGTAGTTTTCGGTTCCACCGTACTGGTACTGGTTACAGTCGGGAACTGAGACCCAGGTTCTTGGAAAACGATTCGGCTCGGACAGCAGATCAAACTATCAGGCAAATCTAAAGGAGAAAGGAAACGGATAATTAATTTGAATCCAAAAATTAGTGACGGTGATGCGAATTACTTTTACCAATTCGGAATTTACTAAAGTTTGGCATGTCACAGGGTCCAGATATTGCTTTCAGAGTGTCGATTAAATTGGACGTTTCCGTTTCCTGTCGTTCCTTTGCATACTCGACAGAGTAGAGCATGGGGTAGCATTCTCGAAGTGTAGCGCAAACACCTTCTTCTCCGAGGGTGGTGTAGCAAGTGAAGTCAGGGTCAGCTACAGGGTCAGATCTAGCACGTCCAGCATTTTGGCTTTGCCACGGCCAGGTGAACGGGAACTTCCCACCGCGACGCTTCAGAAGGGTATTGGAAGTCAGGGCTGAACAGGGTCCAGATATTGCTTTCAGAGTGTCGATTAAATTGGAAGTTTCCGTTTCCTGTCGTTCCTTTGCATACTCTACAGAGTAGAGCATGGGGTAGCATTCTCGAAGTGTAGCGCAAACACCTTCTTCCCCGAGGGTGGTGTAGCAAGTGAAGTCAGGGTCAGCTACAGGGTCAGACCTAGCACGTCCAGAATTTTGGCTTTGCCACGGCCATGTGAACGGGAACTTCCCACCGCGACGCTTCAGAAGGGTATTGGAAGTCAGGGCTGAAAATATTAAGCAAAATTAGAGCAATTCACTTTACATGCAAAACGACTGGGATTTGAGCTGTGACCTTTACTCTACTACTTTAAAAACTGGCATTGTTTTTAGCATGGCTGATTAATCAGTGCTGCATATTTATTCGATTTAAACACATTTTAAACTAAAATCAAGCGAGTAACGATACTGACGAAGGGGCGTTAACAACGTCACCCTCCAGTGACCCCCTTCTCCCCTTCCACTTTGCAAGTTCTATCAATTCTTCCTCCATTTTCTTCTGCTCGCCCTTATCCTTGGCCCTTAGGAGGTCGTTCTGCTTCATCCGATTGTGCGCGATCTTAACAATCTGCTCTAGAATTTCTGGATAGGCTCTGATAACTTTGTTGAAATCCTGACGATTGAGAATGTAGGCGTTGACATGACTTGCAGCGACGACGGACGCAGCTCTCTTCTCATTTGTCAAGAGTGCCAACTCCCCGAAGAAGTCGCCATCCTTCAAGTGTCCGATTATACTGCCATTCTCTGCCAATATCGAAACCATCCCGTTCTCGATAAAGTACATTGTATCACCGACACTAAAAATTAGAAGAATTGAAATAGGAAAATAGGAAAGATGAGGTTTGTGCTGCGGAGACTGACCTGTGAATTGTGACGATCATATCCAGTGGCAGGTAAACTTGGAAGTGTAATTTTTCTACAATTGCGTAAAGAACGGTAGTCGAGAGGCCTTGGAAGATGGGTACTTCCTCAACCAAATTCCGGCAGTTGTGCATCAGGATTTCCTTGCGTAGAACATCCGAAAACGGAATTGAGGATTTGCTCCTCCTGGAAGAAGTTCCGTTGGTATCGAACTTCATAGAAGAGTAAAATCCGTTTCTGAAGGTCACGCGGGACTTGCTTGAAGACCAAATACTGTTGAACTTGCCTGATGACTTCGGTGTACTTCCGTTCTGGAACTCCCCTGGACAGAACGATGGTACAGACGTTGGAAACGAAGCAAGCGATGAGCACAAGGCCAAGGAAAATGTTCAAGATTGATAACAGAATTTCTTCTGGCTCTGTCGGGGGGTCGATAATCATCGAAGACAAATTGCGTCAATGCCCGGAAGTAGCAGTGGACGTACTGCTCTGGAACTGTTTTATTCCAAAGTACAAGTTGAGTTATCCAGCTTCCAGCTTTAACTTCTTCTTCCTTATTGGTCATGTCAGGAACTAGCCAGTGAAGACAAGCCATCCAATGCATCAGAAACAGGGCCAGTAGCACATGCTCAATGAAACGAATGTACATCGCCTGCACCTTGTAAGCCTGCAATTAAGAATACAATTTATAACTGTGTTCCTCAATTGGCCAATTAAATTCTCCAATTAACTCACCAGGAGTAGCCGACCGACGTAACGCACGGCACGACTCAAACGGAAGATCTTGAGCAGTTCTAACCCTCTGACGGCGTGAACAATCCTCATGTCAACGTCTGTATTTCCCCTTGCTCGCAAGTATGCAATAAAGAAGAGGTCAAACGGCATAGTCGACAAGAGGTCGACCAAGAACCATCCAAGAAGATAATTCTTTGCAATCATTTCGGGATCCAAATCCACAAGATTCGTTGCAGGAGAGACAACGCCCGTCAGGAAATTGAGAATGATGTCCATAAGGTACACGGACGTCACTACAATCCCGACTTGGACGTGGAAACTTACTCCTTCTTTCAGTTCCCAGGCGTAAAATGTCATCCGAAGGGGGTCAGTGACTAATGTCGTCATAAGAAAAACTGTCATTATGATGTCCCAGTACCAGCGGAAGGCGGAATAAGGATGGATTGTGTTTGGATAAGTTGACAAATGACGAGAGCGCTCGATATAACACTGACACTGGACTTCTGTACGCGAGTCGACGAATAGTCTCATTATCCGAGACCAGGAATATCGAACGGAAGACCTTGTACCAATGACCTTTGAAAAGGTAAGTGTGAACGTCTGGCATTGTGTTGATCCCTTGACGAATCCCGGCCAAGGTGTTCCCTTGCTTGACCTTCTTCTTCTTGGAATGCTTGACATTTTTACTGGATACGATGGAGGCGTCACTTCTCGATGCTGGGAAGTCAGACAGGGACGGTATGCGGTATGCTCCGGGGTCATTTAATCCTAGCTCACTGTCGTCCGTATTCTGATAGTGCCAAGGGTCAGTGGAGAGAGCCATCTACCATACTAATTTGCTCGCTGCAAGCTTCCTTTGGTAATCGTCTCTAGCCGTCCAACAAGCGGCAAAATACGATTTTGTAAACGTTCAAACTTAGCAAAGCTGAGGTTTGTTTCCATCATGGCGAGCGATTGGGGTAACCAAGGCAAGTGCTTGCGAGCATAATGCGAGCACTCGAGTTCTTCAGCTCGAACAAGCTTGTTCAAGGTCAAGTTTACTTTGTAAGTAAACTTGACCTTGTAGCATTACCTTGTTCTATTCATTTGTAAATCTTTTGTTAAGAAATCATAAATCAAACTCACCCTCAACAATGACGGAATCTTCATCTTCCCATTGAAAGGAAAGTGCCAAAGGCAGCTCACTGATTAAGACTCCAATGCTAATTAAATTAATCAAGAGTAACCACAGTAGTCTCATTTTTTGTTCCTTCCTGAGAGCGTTAATCAGATCCCACTTTTGATTATTGACGACAATGGCCTATGACTAAAGTGATCAAGCTCAAGGAAGCTTCTTTTTCGTATGTCCAAACTTGAAAATCTACTTCAGAATTATTAGGCCCCACCACCATCGGGAGACGAATAAAAGCCACAGACTGTCATGAATAAGATAATGAGATGAATGAACTTTAACATTAGGCATTGCAAAAAATGAAAATAATGAACGTTTCCTTTGTTGCAGAAAAATACCTTCAGAGCCACAAGGCGTCCACACTGGATTCAAGTAAGGACGTGAGGAGACTATGCAAATTATAATCGCATCATTGCCAAAAACCCGTTCTGTCTAATTACAGGTGTGTAACTCACTCAACCAAGTTTTGTCAACAAGTCCCTGGAAGGAGGATCTTTACCCAGATTTAATCAAAATATACAAAACATGAGTCTTTTGTTATAATACGATTGAACGGTGTTTAAAAGAGGCATTGACCTCAAGGTCGAACTCGATTCTTCTCGATCCAATGTCTATAAGCACTGACCCTGGTCAGAACTCTTGGGAACATGGACTGAGATCCGAGTTTCCAGGAACTAATCCCAATCTGCTGGTAAATTCCATTCTTGTCTTGAATTATCAACGGGCTTCCGTCCGTCTCGACTTCCTACAAAGATCCAATTATTAGCATAAACTTACAAAGGTCACATAGGGCGACACTTACCTGGCTAAGGCCTGACTTTGGACTGATTTCTGCCTGAGCGCAGATCATATCCTCATCGTCAAAGTGCGAGTCAGGGACAAAGAAACGATACTTGTCCATGCAAGCTTCCTTGCTCCAAACAGACAACTTGCTGGCGTGTGTGACATCGTTCTGGATTTTGTTCCAGTTGGAATTCCACCCTACGATGGTCGCCTCGGAGGATGTTTCAAGTATAAGGTGTTTGTCTTCGTCCAGTGGCAGACACACTGGCATTACCCGCTTCGTACCAATCGGAATAGGCAAGCTCATTTTCAACAGGGCAATGTCATTTCGCTAAAGAAAAATCCACTGAATGAAGGTCACTAAAAGCAGATCAAAGCTTATAAACCTTACCAGTGTCGTAACTGAGAATCCACGGTGTCGCATTGCTCTCAGGACACGGCGAACAATCGTTGGACCGTCCATGTTCGAATTCAGAATTCGCTCACCCAAATAAACCCGAAGTTTCCCAATGTCAACGGTTGATAAGCTGAAACGAAAAGCCCATTTGCTGAAACTTTTGCTTCAATTTGATAACTGTAATTTTAAAAGGATTTTTCTTACTGGGCTACACATGCTGCAGAAGTCAGAACGTGGTATTCGTCTATCTAGAATTGGGAAGAGAACCGTCAACTTGACCTCAAATCTTTTGCATAACCTCTCAACTTACAACAGATCCTGCACAGATGAATTTGTCTCCAAGTTTGATCGCTGCCTAAGAGAAAACACAGTGTGAAAGGCGTGTAGTTTTTCATAATTTATTTCTAATTTTGAAAATGAATTTAAAAGTTTAATTTCAGTACAATTGAACTTAGTTTCTTACCACCCAAGGGTACTTTGGATCTGTCGTGCTGTTGACCCTTCCACACGGTGCTTTGTCCAGAACTGCTGGAAGTTTCGGCCTCTCCGATGTCGGTTCGACTGAAGCTGCAGCCATTGTCGTTCCTGCCACATCTTCAGTTGTCACCGAAATCGCTGATGCTGTCGGGACATCGGTGACGTCTTCAACAACCTCATGCTGAACAGAACCCACTGTTGTGGTCATGACCTTGGGCGCCTCCATTTTCTCAGGCATTTTCTCCACAACTTTGATTATGTTAGGGACAAATGCATCTTGTACCTTGATCGGAGATGGGGTGACGTTTTCAGCTGCCGCTGATTGGGGAAACCTGACAGTCGTTGTTCTCCTTGTAGTAGTCATCATTGCCGGGTCTTCTACGACCACAGAGTCATCAGGGATCATTGACCCTACTGCCATCACAGGGACATAAACATCCCCATTTGTCGGGTCTTGGAACGGAAAGTATGGCTTCCGTTTTGGATTCGTTGTAGGCTTAGGTGTAGGCGGGAGAGCTTTTAAAGGGACGCTGGCATCAACCCCTGGAGGCCCTGGAGGTTTAGCACTTGAAGACGGAGCTGGAACTCGGACTGGTGGTCTCATTGGAATTTGCTTAATAGGGGCACTTGCATCTGCTTTCGAAGGGTAGTTCCCTGGACGTTTCGGTGGGGGTTTAGAAGGTTTCTTCTCATCCTCGTCTTCTTCAGAATCTTCCCAGATTTCGTTCCCAATTGGCGGAGATGCAACAGGGGTGCCTTTTGTAGGTAGGCGGTGACCCCATTGACCCACGCTTGGCTTTGGCCTTGGAGTTACACGATATCCACTGTTCTTGCTAGGGGGGACACCCACTCCTCCAACTACTTTGTGAATTAGTCCCAAGAACCCGGCGACAGCGTCGCCAGAGGCTTTCTCTCCAGTAGGGCCTGGCCGAACGTAGGCGTCTTCAGAAGAAAAACTGCCAGGCTTCGCCGTAGTTATTGATGTGCTCGGCGTTGTTCGCATTACAGACACGCGGTGAATGGTCGGGACGCTTTGGGAAGGCTGGAGTGGCTGGAATTCTCCAGACGGTGGAATCGGCGTTGGCCTTGTAGATGGACAACAAATGAGATCCTTCCGGTTGATATCCAAAGATGGGAGAGGTGAGCTGCTTTCTTCTTCGTCACCAACGTAAGGGACAAAATCTATAGAAAGAAAACCAGTGATCAGTTGTAGATTTGCCAAGTGAACTGCCGTAACTACAACTAGTCATGTGAATTGCTGGACTAAAACTTGAACGGCGTGTTTACCATCCCTGAATGAGAGCGGAGGTGGTTGACACGGGCCTGAGGTTGAGAGTAGCAGATCCGCAAGTACTGGATGTTTGATTTGACCCTTGTGATCTCCTTCCGAGTAGTAGAGCATAGGGAAGCATTCCGAGAATGTCATACATTGACCTTGGTCTCCAAGGACAGAGTAGCAAGTATGGACATAGGGAGCGGGCGTTGCTCTCCGGATCCTTAGCATCCTGCTATTGGTGTTAGCCCTGTTTCTATAAGCCGCAGGAACTGGAGCGTGGTAGTAGAATGGAACGTCATTTCGCTGGAACACAGTTCCAGCATCNCGCAGGAACTGGAGCGTGGTAGTAGAATGGAACGTCATTTCGCTGGAACACAGTTCCAGCATCTTCCTCTCTCGTTCCTAGAAGAATTCCAAAGAATGAAATCCCTGGAAAGACTAAAGACGAAGGACGAACCTTCTACGATGATTGTATCACCATCGGCCCACTCAACTCTTCCTGCGGAGCCTTCGTGCGTCAAGACCAGGAAGAGCAGCGTGGCCGTGAAAAGTGACCGCATGCCTGCGTGTGTCTAAAAGACGCCCTAGTGGTTGTGGAGCGTGACTGCGAGAATGCTGAAACCTCTTGGGGGTATATGTGACCGTCCTTGGCCAAGGGTAGATTGACACTGTGAGATTCAATAAAGTATCCTGTCTAATTGATCTCTAAGGATGGTTGATGAGGAGGTTAAAAATGATATATAGATTTAAGTAAGGCATATTAAGGGCTTAAATGATGTGTGCGGTATCGGACCTACTTCCAAGTCCCCCGCAAGTCAGGTTTGTGCTTCATGCAACAAATGAAACGTGATGGGTTGACCCAATGACACACCTCCTGTTTTACACGGAAAAAACCTTGGCCGAATTAACGCTCTTCGGATATAAGAAAGAACGATATTGGGAGGAAGCTTGAAGCTACGTGAGAATCGGAACTTCTGGTGACAACGGTAACTCAGCCGACTTTTAATGTTAAAAATGAACGAAAGGGGAAAACTTTCACTATGCCTGTGTGAACCAAATGATGAGAATTTTCACGATCTGATTATCAATTGTTCTAATGGACGAGGTTCCGACGTATCCAGGGTATAAAGTGCTCCACGCGAGTAAAGACGCTGGGGAAGTGGCAGTCCATTTCTCTCATGCCGAGTAAGTAATGCTTCCCATATCTCTTGGCACTCAGCGGTGACCCAAGGTTAAAGTGACAAGGGTTGTTTGTCGGGATGTTGGCACAAACAACGTCATCCATTCGGTTTGAATTCATGTACTCTTTTCTGCATTCGTCGTAGCTGAGCACTCGCAGTGTCACACCGCGGAGGAATACCATTTCCTTTCCTTTCAATTCGTTCCCTTTACGCCATCCTGAGAGCATAGCGGTCCTGATAGGAGGCAAAGGATGCTTCCGACGGTGTGCTGGGATGGTTGAATTATCACTCAAAAGGATCGGCTGGACATCGTCGTTGAAAATCACTTCAGTGTCAAGCTTCAACAACAGCAAGCTGTTTTGCTAGAAAGGAATGCATAGGTTAATGGATTTCTATAGATCAACCTCCTCGGATACTCATTGGTTGATTAGGCACAAAGCACTGACCATTCTTAGCGAAGCATAGTAAAACCCACGGTCCATGATGACCTTTGTGATCCTCCGGACATAATAAGGTCCTTCCCCTCCCCTGTTTTCGATCACTTTCTCATCCCCACCGAATCCTGAGAGCATAGCGGTCCTTATAGGAGGCAAAGGATGCTTCCGACGGTGTGCTGGGATGGTTGAATTATCACTCAAAAGGATCGGCTGGACATCGTCGTTGAAAATCACTTCAGTGTCAAGCTTCAGCAACAGCAAGCTGTTTTGCTAGAAAGGAATGCAAATAAGCTAAATGGAGTTCTGTAGATCTAAAATACTCCTCGAATACTCATTGGTTGATTAGGCACAAAGTACTGACCATTCTTAGCGAAGCATAGTAAAACCCACGGTCCATGATGACCTTTGTGATCCTCCGGACATAATAAGGTCCTTCCCCTCCCCTGTTTTCGATCACTTTCTCATCCCCACCGAAAGTCTGGTAGCCAATTCCGATCTGGTACTTTGAGATCTCACTATTTGTAACACTGAAAAACAAAAACTAATTACAATTTGCAATGTTTTTGCACAAAAACTTACTTTTGAAGACAATAAGCTGATGAAAGGACGTAGAGTTTATTCACAAGAGCACCAGAGCAGATATTCTTGCCGTCTTTTGTTATGGACACCTGCAATTTAACAAAATGGTTTGAAAAATGGCGACAGTTGTGACAATGTCGCCGTTTTTAGGGAAATGCTTACGAGAAATGGGAACTTTTTAGGGCCCGGTGCATCCGGGTTTTCTGGAGGCTGGACAGCTTCAGGGGCTTTTAGTAAAATTAATTAAAAATGTATCAATTACTCAGTAGAAACTTTTAGTTGTAAATATAAAAATGTTACGTATTTATAATTTCTAGTTAAAATTCTTAAGTTTTGTTTCACCTTCGAGTACAATGGTGTCTTCCGTTTCGTAATTTCCTTTCGTTGATAAAGGGAAGATGAGTACCATTGCCACTACAAAGTGTGCAATTTGTTCCTTCATTTTGCTCCTAATGAGGTCTAATTACTTTAATCCCGGTTAGAATTGGACAAGTAATTGGAATTCCCAATTGACAGAAGACAGAGGAGCATCACTGGTGGATCCTAAACTGAAGGCTTATGGTTTAATCCAATTGGTCAATTGCAAAGGCCCCTGTAAACCCAAACCCAATTTCAGATTTTGAATTGCAGTCATGTCCTCCATATCCAACTCGATTTTGTTTATTACGATTAAAACCATGTTAGAATCTAGGTCAGATTTTGACCTGGTCTTGTTTCTTTCGAGGAAGCTCTACAACATTTTACTGGTCAAACGACTTTCCAAGTTCCTGTGACTTGTCACCTTCTAATTCATAAACCAATCTCAAAGTGGATATACTTGGGATGGTCCGTTTTTTAGAAAAGTGTCCTTAAGGGCCATCAGTGGATGGTTAAGGACACTTAAAGACACTTAAGGACACTTTTAAGGGTCAAAATCCTCAAGGATTAAAAAGTGGGGATGACGGAAATAGAAAAATTGGAAAGGGATTATGAAAATGCATTTTTGAAATGCTTTAGGGAATGCTTTAGCCACCATTTGGGAAATCTTATTCTATAAAATTTTGTTCTGAATCACAACTCGAAGGTTAGAACTGGATTTTCTTGGTCCTCCAGTAATTAAAAATGGCTAGATTCTGTCATTCACTGTTTCTAGTCGCCTTGTCGCTTCATCTCCTCTGTGAAAGCGAAGCGACGGACAAGATTGTCGGCGGAGTTGAAGCTACACCGGGTCACTACCCTTGGCTCGTCACTGTTAAAACCCGCAGAGGTGAGTTAATTACCAATCCAATCCATGTAAACTAATTAGTTCCAACTTCCAGAGTTCTGTGCTGGTGCCCTTATAAGCCCAGATGTCGTCATAACCGCCGGCCATTGCGGGACGGACATTGCATCTCGCTATATCGTCACTGCAGGCGTCTTTAGTCTCATGACAGCGTCAGGCTACGAAGTCTCTAGCACTGTCAGGAATATTTCAGTCTACCCTTACTACTCTCCGTAAGAAATGCCGATTGTAGCTATTCATGGTGGCAACATTTTTATAACTTTTGGCATCTTTGTCATTGTCACAGACAAAATGGACGAAATGACATTTCCTTACTCCGCCTATCGACCCCGTTTGAGTTTAACGAGCGTGTCTCTGCTATAAAATTGGTTTCTGGAGATTTCCATGCTGATGGTAAATAATATTGAAGGGTTTTCGGATGTATTGTGAATGTTTTAAAAATGTCAATAGGTCAAGCGACTGTTGCCGGATGGGGAGTGGAGAGTGAGACGTCCCAATCACAGCCTGAGAACTTGATGGAAGTTACGATTCCGATTGTAGATCAAGCCACTTGTGCTGCATTTTATGACTCAGCAGCCAATCAAACGCCGATCCAGGTCTATGACTCTGTCATCTGTGCTGGGGGCGATGGGAAATCATCATGCTACGGAGACAGCGGTGGTCCACTCATGTGTCACTCTAATGACGAGCTGTTGTGCTGCGGAATCGTTTCAGCAGGAGCTCGCTGTGGCGAAATTGGAGTTTACACAAGCGTAAGCTACTTCCGGAACTGGATTCAGGCAGTGTCCGGGGTATGAAACGTAAACTTGCTTGACGAAACTACGATTCTTCATAACTGTACTTTAATGGTAAAGTTTATTTTACTAATCGGATTCCCCCTTGTACATAATTCCACCAGAAACTAAATAAATTAGGCTTCCCTAATTACTCTTCTTTGATATTCTTCTGAATCCACTTGACGTACGAAGTGATGCGAGTAAAGATCATTGGCGTCGGCTTGTCTTCGCTGTACCGACATTTTGGAAGCATTGCTTCACTCCCCCACGAAAATATTCCCACTTGCTTAAAACTCTCGATACGTTGACCATCAGATTGAATTTTTGTTTCCGAGAGAAGGAGAGGACTCCCAAAGGTCCAGCGACAACTTGTCCCATCGCTGTCTCCGCCGCTGCAAATCATCCCTGCTGGAATCCCTCTTGAGTCTAAGATGTCTGCATAGCCATTCCGGCAGTAGTCTAATTCAATCCCTTGACTCTTCTGATCCCGCCAGTACTGGACAACCTCACCGTTCAGATCCTGACCATCTCTCCAGCCAACTATGCGCTGGGTTTGAGCATCAGGCTCGTCGAAATTTTCATCGACTAATGAGACTGGTCGAACAGCTTCATAAGGCACAACTGGAGTGATCAATTCCAACAGCGCAATGTCGTTGAACTGGAAAAGGAAAATCATCAACCTCAGTCAACAGAAAAGTTAGACTCTCTGGGTATACCGCTGTTGTAGGACTGAATCGTAAATGTCTGATTGATCTTTTGACCTTGAGGGTAATAAACGGCCCTTCTGTCAGCTCAAACTGCCTCAACTTTGCAATTGACACTGCTTGGAATCCAATGTCGACTTCAATTTCACCCAAATCATCAGAGGTCAAGCTACATAAATACGAAATTGTCAATTCTTCATAGAGAAGAGCTTCTTTTCCAACTTACTTGTACAAGCAGTAAGCAGTTGTGAGAATATATTTCTGGTCAATCAGCGTCCCTGTACAAAGGAGCTTCTTGTTCTTCTGGATAGCTGCCTGATTCAAAAATTCATCAAAATATACAAATTTAAAACATCTCCAGCTTCAAAGGTTGATGTTCATTACCAGCCACGGATAAGAAGCTGTCCAGTTTTGCTCTGGCACTGATAGTGGTGTAGTGACGATCTCCCAAGAGGCATCTCCAGCCTCTGGCTTTCCAGCGTCAGGTTGAATCGTCGTCGTCACGTCATCTTGACTCTGTTCCAATTCAATCAGCGTCTCTTTATCTCCAACTTTGACCGTCTTGAGGACGCTTTTGCTCGGAACAAATACTGCAGGGGTTGGATCCTGGACATGAATTGCTATAATAAATCCTCGATTAAAATCCAATTTGCACTAGATTACGTGTAGATGTGATTGTCTGTGTACCTTCAATTACGATAGCATCGTTTGCAACTTTGAGTCCGAAGCCATGTCCCCAAGATACTTGCAAAATCACTCCAAACAGAATCTCAGTAATAATTCCCTGATTCATTTCGACAGTGACTCTGGTGATCAGTGCTTATTCAATACTGACTTTAGTTTTACTTTAAAGCGGTCAACTTA
Source organism: Pseudachorutes palmiensis (assembly GCA_009869845.1). Classification (NCBI taxonomy): domain Eukaryota; kingdom Metazoa; phylum Arthropoda; class Collembola; order Poduromorpha; family Neanuridae; genus Pseudachorutes; species Pseudachorutes palmiensis. The sequence continues at coordinate 59,285 of VNWY01000255.1, forward strand.
ATGAATTTTTGTTAACTCGGAT
>VNWY01000256.1:0-59303 GCA_009869845.1 Pseudachorutes palmiensis
GGAGAAGTCAAATTCAAATCAGGCTCTGGCAGTCTAGAAGGTCAGGGGTCAAATTGCACGTCCTTCAGGACGGGCTCTCGTAGGCTTTTACTCTAATTATTAGACTTTGAAAAGCTTTCCTAATGAGTAGTTGAAACTGATAGGGAGGACCAGGTGTTGCAATCAAAAGACCTGACGGAGGATACTAATTTAAAACATTGAAATGATCATCCTGTTCTTGCCTGATATCTAAAACTCACAGTAGCAGCTCTGTATATGTAGCAGTCTATGTGAGCTTCTAAAAATGTAAAGTAAGTTGTGTTGTTTCCAAGTAAGCAGAAGAAGCCCTAAGCTGAGGCCAGTTGAGTTAGTGACGACGACGCCGGTGAATGAATGGCCAATCCAAGCCTTGAGGTTTATGACGAGGGACTCATAGGAGCATTATATAGAAATCTAAAATAAAGAGCGAGAGAGCCAATTTAAAGTATGAAGAGTTGCGTCTCTCTATCTCTGTGTAACAAAATTATTCCAGCATTCACAGCCTCCATTCCTCTCCAAATAATAAGAAGCCTCCACTTTACTACATTTTAGTTCTATTTATGTAGATCAATACAAGTTCAATTTTGAAGATGAAAATCAATGAATGAGTGGAAAAGGAAATCATTATGGGACCCCTAGTAGTACCTTTTTCCTACGAGTATCCATTCTGAGATCCCCTCACTCAGGAGAGAACGCAGAGAAAGCTTTCCCTTGCCTTCGACTCCATTCTCTTTCTCCAGCCTCAAAATATGGAACTCCAAGGCTCGTGGCAGGAGCCAGCTTTCCTTTTAAAAGCTCTGGAAGCTCAGAGAAGAGCCTCACACGGAGACTTTAAACAAACATTTCAAAGCCATCGAAAGAAAAGGAAAAAGTTCAACTCACTACACTAATTTCGCTGATAACAACTATATCAATCACATTATAAAAAAGGAGCTTCTCAGTCGCAGTAAAAAAGAAGAAAAACAAAGTTTGTTGCTTGGCTATGGCATGAAGCGCATATCCTTGGATCAAAGTCGGCCAATTTGTATTCATTTGGAAAGATTGGGGATTGATTTGCTCTGGATTCTGAGAAGAAAGAACTTCGCACTTTGTCCTGAGCCGACTTATATATTTAAAAATAAATAGGGATTAGAGAGCCTATTCTTAATTTTAAATTTGTGAGACTGATATCAGGCAATTCGAATGCACGCCAAAGCGTGTGGAGGGAGGACAACTGGAAACAAGACGATTGAAACTGGAAGGGAACTGGACAAGGTCAGCTTCTGAAGGAGTTTGATGGAGATTAGGTTCTCTCTACGGTTATTATGTCACACCCCTATCCTGTAGTTGGTGTTAGAATCCTAGTACAGAGTCAAGTTCCTATTTAACAAGCTTCTCCTTCAAGCTTTTCTGAATATAAGGACCAAAGCAGACTCTGAGTACCGGCATCTAAACTAGTCTACTTCAAAGGGAAGATCCTCTTAACACATCACCTTTTCTATGTGCTTCTTTCAATAGCTAAACTAATCCTACCTTCAATGAAGTCCCCCCAACTTCAATTCAACTATTTATTAGGAGGATGATGTAAATAACTACCTCAATCCACACAAATTCTACCGCAGACTCCTTTCTAGATTATTGAAAACATGAAAGTCAGATTATGTGGTTACTTCATCCTCTCAATAGCCTTTGCACAAAAGCAGAAAAAATAAGAAAAGTTGGGAAATATATTGTAGCTCCAGAAGCAAAAAATGGTCAACCAGGTTTAAAAAAATTGACCAAATTGGTCTATACAGTTTCCTCGTTATGTGCGTCACAAGTCTAAATTTTCAACTCTGAAAAAACTCACTATGCTGCAATGGTAACAAAAACTCATAGTATTGCTGGAAACAAATTTTTCCACACCTGGAGATAAAAAGTGGGCATCATTAATTTCCAGTGGAGTCATTATTAGGGTGTAGGCTTAGCCTGGTGGGAGGGATTAATGTAATTCAAAACCCATATGGGACTTCTGTCTCCAGTTGCAATATTTAGAACTCTCTGCCGGCATACATTCTTTGCCAAAAATGATCTAAAAGTATGCCACGATGAAGGCTAGTCTTTCCAAATAAATGCCAGTGGAATCTACGAGCTGAGGCTAAACTGAAAACCTCAGAAACAGGCAAGAACACAGAGCAGAACAAGTCGAAGTCCACGCGGACAGATCGGAAATTACCCCCCAGGATAATCTGACAATAATTAAAGCCATCATCTAATAAGATAACACTGCAATATACTTCAAAAGTATGAGTGACGTGACGCAATTCAAGCTAATGAGAAAATGCCCAACCTCCTTGTCCCTGTCCAAAAGTATGTTTGGAATTAAAACCAATCACTGACACATCTGTCTGGAAATATTAGGAATAAGAAGAAAAAAATAATAAACACATCTTGCACTTTTGATGGTTGACCTCGGCAAAATCCAATTGAGGAGGTCATTCCATATCTCTGGTCGATGAAAAGGAAATCTATAAACAAATAATATCCTTTGCTCACAGACGCTTTCGTTTTCGATAGCAGTTAAACAACTATAAACTTATAATCAAGACACAATTTCTTTTCCCGTAATGAATGAAGCTGGCTATTAACTGATAATTAAGACTGAAGAGACGATGATAATGTCTCTCTATGACTTGACGATACTTTTGCGATACAGCCACAACTTGACAACACATAAATCCACATCCTCCTTGTATGAAAATTTGTTTTTACAAAATCTATCAAGCAGACGTAGCATCTGGAACCTTATAAAAGTTTTGACTACCAAAGTGGTTATTTTATAATTGTAAATTATAACGTTATAGCCCATTTAATCTCCGGAGATCATCACGCCGTCGCCACGTCGATCACGATAGATCTCTCATAGGGATTTAAGAATCAAATTAAAGGAAGCATTGAACTTAATTTTTAGAAATCGATAGTTTAGTAATATTTACCATTTTCTGCAGGGTCACCTTTCTTCGTCGCTGCATTTCCCATTGTTCTCAATTATTGACGAATATGAACTTTTGGCAAAAATGTCAACAAAACTCTCACACAGGAAGACACAAGGATGATATTTTGTAAAGCCGTGAAGGAGAACGAAATGTTTCTTTTAGTAGTGTAGAGAGCAAGTTCAAAGATTGGATCACAATACAGTTTTTGCTGCTGCAGTAAAACCTTAGCAAAATGGTAGCTGGATTGTGCTTTCCAGCAGTTAGCGGTGTGACTAGCTCGTTTTGTGTGACGCTGGCTGCTTATTTTAGAAATTAGAGGCAGTAATTGTGAGGCTAAGGAGGTGTCAACAAGAGTTTACAAGTTAGGTTTCACGTTAAAATTATTATTACTCTTACTTTGTCACTTTTACGACTCTAGAAGTATAATTATTGAAGGTCAATTTGAACTTTGGAAGTTCACCGTCTACTATTATTAACTGTTGTTGTAATTATTACTGGAAATATTCAATCCTTGAGTAAAATCCTGGCCAAATCCAGTCCCTTCTTTGTCTAATTTCGTTATCCTTCTGCTCCTTCTTTGAGTTCCCGACATCATCTCATTCTGATTAACACCGATATCTCTGCCACTAAAGACGACGTAAAATGAGAAAAAGGGAAGCACTTGGTGAGCCAAAAAAGATGATTTCTGAACGAGTAATAAAGCGTTGGAGTCACTGGAACACTGAGGCTGAACTCAAGTTATTACCGTACACAAGGAAGGCAAAACTATAAGGGCAGAGATCCTACTGGTTGTGTCAGTAGCGGTGTTGTTGACAAAATCCTGAGAGGGAATTAAGGCATGAACTTTGACTGAAGTCACACTTGGAGCTTATTAGGAAACTAACTGAACCTCAGTCACCAATGAGAGTCAGTGGTGAGCAGAGTTCAAGAGTTGGAGAGCAGCGTCCAGAAGCTGCCGTTCCCAATCGCTGCTATTTTGTCTGGCCCAGGAGTCACTCGTAGTCCAGTCCAGCAGTTGTCGCCACTTGATTTAGTATTAGCTAGCAAAGGCCCAGACAAGACTTGGAACAGTGTTTCATGGGCACTGACGCGGCTTCCCCTGGACCAAAATAGTGGCTTCTGTCGGCACACAGTCTTTCCCGTGAAACTAGAGACGAGGCTAGCGAGCGGAGTGATTTCCAGGGCTGAGCTGAGCTGAGTGAGGCTGGTGGTGGTGGTAGTGGTGGTGTCCGTAGCCGTACTACTGTTCGGCTAGATTACACGAGCGACGACGGCCAAGGCCTACAAGTTTCAGTCCAACGTCGACCTATAGAGATGACGATAGAGGATTGGGTATATCCATTATGTACACGTAATAACACGAGAATAGAATGAAGCAGGGATATGCTCCATCCACACACAAAATCGATCAAAATGGAAGGGAAGAGAGCGAGCCAGAAGCACCAGCCAACTACAGGCTGGTCCCGCTCCTGACAATCCTCTGCGCCGACCCACCGCACTGACACCATACACTCCTTGACCTTTGCGTCACTGGTACACACACAACAAGTCCTACGATATAACAGAGTTGACCCGGCTAACGATCGGAAACTGCATAAACTAACCTTACGGGCTCAAACCGGGCTCGTTTCAGACCCCTATATCGCACGAGGAACTAAGGCTCGGCAGCTTCACTTTTTAAGTGGCTACGAGTGTACTAATCACCATATAATGATTTGGTTATTGATCATCACACCGTCTGTCTCCTTGCTCACTTCCTGTCCCGATCCTTAAAGGGAAAGATTTCAATAAACTTAGCCCCTAAGGCAAGGAGGTGGAGTTCGACAGCACCTTACAGAAGAAAGTGACAACGTCCTAACAACCTGTCTCATACAAATACAATACCAAATGTTAAAAATATAACTGACAACCCGGGTTCAATCTATTTCACAACTTACCGAAGAAAGGAATGGGAATATTAGTCAACCAAAGATGATGCCCTTGGATCTAAACCGGCAACCGCAACCGGCCATATTCCCAAGAAGACCAAATCGCCTGTCATTCGTTCCCGAATGTTACTGAACCTGCCTGATTAACCGATTAGCTAATTGTAACTACAATTTCGATAAATAACTCACCTGCTCGTAGCTTCTGAATGTTCCCTGACCAACCGGTAATGCCACAGATTAAGGCAATCCCATATTCAATGAGATCCGATTCCAGGAAAAAACTTGCAGGAATCATGATTAACAACAAAGACAACAGCCAATTAATTAAATCTAAAATATCTTAGCTGGAGCTTCCAATTTGCTGGGGAAAAAAGTCGGAAAAAACGGCAGAAAAATTCTTGAATTTTTGGGAGAAAATAAATTCCAAAAATTCCAAAAAAAAATCCAATCCCCATTTTCCCGCTAGAGTGCCAGAATTTTATTGCGTTTCCCCAATTTTTCATAAATGGCTTGACCCTTGACCTTTCCAAGCAGTCATTTTTAACCTTTGACCTCATTCAATGAGTTCAATGACCCGTCATCCGTCATTAGATTGAGTTTGTGTGGAAAGAGAAAACGGCGCGTGTAATTTCTGGCTGTTGTTAAAATAGTCGAGTGAAAGTTGAGCTTTCTCCAGTCCTGGAGAATTGTATGGTTGACGAAGCGATGCGTAATTTTGTTTGTAGTGAAATGAAAGCTGGGGAGGCCTGGAATTGTGTTTTAAAGATGGACACCCAATGAAGGGGAAAGTTGTTGCGGTTGTAGACTCTGACTTTTGGCTCAGACTGGCCACTTTCTCTCCGTGCCTTTCTCTCCCGAGTCCAAAAGGTGGATTTACTTTTTACTGACCAAAAAAGACTTTTGGAAATCATCCATTGAATGCCACTGGAAATCCATCTACGACGCGATGCGTTTGCCTTCCAAACTGGATTTGGATTGGACAGTTAGTGGTAAGTGGTACTTCTGAGTCCCTTACGTTCCCATAGCTATCCTTCCCAGCTTTCCTCGTTCCTTTGAGATTCTTCATAGCCCCAGAAAGGAGGAGCGGAATGGAACAAACCAGACAAAGAAGACAAAAGGAACCAATTTTAGTTCTATCTCCATGTCCTCTCGTCTTCAGTTCCTCAATTCTTCCATTTTTTAATCCCTTTTGAAGAGGAGTTGCGTGTTTTAAAAGAGTACGGAGAAAGTAGAAATCTCCAGAGGTGTCTCCAGCTCTGTTCGATTTCCCACTGTGTCTTTGGCTCTGCTGCTCATCACGAGAACATGTGACTCCCTAGACAAATAAAATATGCTAAAAGAACCTCCTGGCAATTTCTCATTCATAACAAAAACAGCACGAAATGTCAAAAGTCAAGTGGCACAAGTGAAGAGGCAACAGAGGATGATCAAAGTGAGAAAAGTGAAAGCTACCAACTTAGCGTCCTAGCCCCATATTGCCAAAAAAAAAAAAACAAATTGGAAAATTTATGAGAAAAGAATTTATTTAAAGGAAAAGCCGGGATTGGAGCTTGATGGATTTACTCGGGCGCCTTGTGCAAGCAAAATTCACAAGTCCATCAACAACCAGGCTTTGTAAAATGAACCATGGTCTTAATTAACATTCTGGTAACAATCAAGAGCCCAAGAAACAAATTGGAAGTTGAAATTAGTTTGTGTATTTGTTGTAATAAAAGACGTTGGATAAAGGTTGCTTGATGCAGTGACACATTTGTGCCTTTGGCAGTCACACAATAATATGGTCTCGTCGTCGTCTTTTCCTTTTTACTTTGTTGTGAACTTTATTGTTTAACGAGATCTACGTCAGTGTAGACATATATCCTGGATTTGGCTTCAGTTTGCTCTTTGTTAATACGCATCATTGCACAAGCATAAAATCAATTTTTCATGCAGTCAGACCATAGCCCCTGGAGGACTTGGAGAGAATACACTTTTCAGAATTGGATCGAATCATAGTTGTATGAATTCCAAAAAAAAATTCATGGCACCTAACAGTAGCGGCCCAAGAATGCTTTTTTGATGTAATACCAAAGTTTCCCCAACTTTCACCATTATAAATCTCGGCGTTCTTTTTTTCGTTCCAGGGAGAAAGTAAGCTCGGTTTTAGCACTGAGCTTAACAAGGTGAGAGTCAGTTATCGATTCAGGTTAAAATTCCAGTAGCAAAAGGAACTTTAGGAGAATTAAATTTTCTCCGGGATGATGCCTAAGCCAAAATCCAAGTCTTGGGGTGAAGATTGTGGCTTTCTCCAGCTAAACTTATAATTCACACCTTCCCCACCAATCCACGCATACATCTATAGCCAGGGTTTAAATTCATTAAAGTGTCAAGTATCATCACTTAAATACACACACACGTAAGAGCACACAAAAGGAAACCCAAGAAGGAGCCTACGTAAGATGAATATAAGAAAGGAGACTTCAAAAAGACCCTATTTTTGGCATCTCTTTTCGGAGATTGCTTTACATTTTATGAGACACGAGTTTTGCCCCACCCACCAGAGTGTAATCATAACCCTCGGAACAATGAAAGCGGATACTGGAGTTGACATAAATTGAGACAAGACGAGATGCTCGAGGGATTTCATATAGGCTTTGAAGTATCATCATAAATAACATCATAGACCAAATCATCTTTTTTCAAAGGGCTTCTTTCAATCCAGTAGCGGAGAAAGGAAGCTGCAGACTGTCGTGCAGGGTACAGGAATCACAGGATAATCTACCCCTTTAAGAATCAATCGTTATACTATAATTGAAGAATTAAAGAATGAACTTGGGATTTGGTCATGCAACACGTTTACACATTTTATATTGACGCTTTCCAACTTATATCTCCTATGTCCAAAACTTTTCGTCATGCATCGCTGAAAGCGGAGAGGAGAACAAGATGTGGTAAAAGAAAGGTCCAGGAATTCCATGATTCTGTTTAGCAAAACTTTTCTCCACACGCGCCCCGACTTTTCTTACAAAGTAGAAACTTAATAACTCATATTTGGAAAGTTGGAAACTTCTGTAACAGGGAAAAGAGCAAAGTTACCAACTTTCTTATCAAAATTTTGCAACGAATCTTTTTCCGCTATCCATCAATTTTTCAGAGCAAAAGGCATCATAAAATTGATTTCCGAAATCTAAAACTCTTTACAGAAAAATAGGGGAAGTTGTGGGTGGGTTTTGATTGTGAGGGACTGTAATTGCCATGAAGAAGGAAGTGAGTTGGTAGTTATTGCCAATTAAATAAAGGGAAGATTATGCATGACGAAAACGAGGTGGCATTGTTAATAGTACAATTCTTTAAAATGAAGCTGTCTCCTCTGCTCCATGTGGTCCTTATAAAATGCTTCGAATAAGCCTGAAATTGAATTCAAAATCACTAAATCCAAGCTGTCACTAACAGTTTTTCACTTCACCGGATCGACTTTCTTTTCTACTCTGTGTGGAGAAAAATTGAACCAAATAAGCGTCTCAGCATGAAAACGTTCACACAGGGAGACAGCGTACCCAAATTAATGATTTAGAAATCTGCGTGTACAGGATTAAAAGTTGTTTTTCTATAAAAGATTCCAAAGAGGCGTCAACATTCTCACACACGCGCTCACTTGAAACTACATTTCATCCAATATGGAACCTGCCTTGGAACACAAGGCGACTGTTTCGATTTTGACAGCAGCAATGTAATATAATAGTCCAAAATACGTCCATGCTGGGATCCGTAAGTTGTAATTAGGTTATCCACATTGGATTTCCGGGAGGGAATCTCTTTTATTTATTAGGAAACCTTGAGAAATTATCTATTGTTAGATTCATGCTATCAGCAAAGCTCTTAATGGGGAGAAGTGCTGTTTTGTAACTAATTATGTTCTTCCCCATTTGGGTTTTATCATCAGAAGTTTATCTGCCGTGAAAGAATGGGATCCGAGATTAGGTTGGAGGCGAGATAATAATAAATTGGAAAAATGTAAATCTGAAGGAGGTCTCAAGTGACAGAGGAAACTTTCTTCACTGAAGAAGATGAAGGGAATCCCTCTTTTAGTATACTAAAGAATAAGGAAAGGAGCGTAAAGTGTGTCTTTTCCAGATTGACTTTCTCCGTCTATAATATTAAAGAAAATCGACATGGAAGGAAGTCTATAGCCTCCTTCCTATTCCAACAGATCCTCATCAGGGCAGTCACATTTCAGATCTCAAACAGTTCTCCTTCCGCTTGACTTTTTAATTAATTTTTATAGACTTTTCTAACGAATAACGAAATTGTAATACTCCTCCTCAACTCTGCAGTGTCTGCTAAATCCTTTTTTTACTCTCCGAATCCACCCATAGAGTCTAGTAGACACACGTGGAAGCTCCAAGTCAAAAACACTTTCTCCACAAATGAAGGAGAAAGTGTTGCATAGTCAATGGGAATAAATGCACAACTTTCGGCATATGCTAAGGCACGAGGAACAGAAACGGAGGTTCGTAGAGAGAATGATTGTTCAAGTGTTACTACAATTTGACAAAAACATGTTGCATAAAAATAATGGAATAACAATTACTTGTATGCGCAGAGGGAGGGATTGACCTTCGTTGCCGGTTTATAAAAAGCAAGGTTATTTTTGAATTATTTATCCATGTTAAGATTAATGTAGCGTTGTGGGTTCGATGGCTCCTTATTATTGTTACAGTTCTTAGGCATCCAACTATCTTTGCGGAGATGCTTCTCATCTTTGCTAAAAAGATTAACAATCAGCTCATTCATCAGTGTTGAAAGCTTACGCAAATTCTAAGACACGGATTAATTCCTTGTTATGCATATGTATGATCCAGTGGAGCGTGTTCTTAAGCAGAAGACAAACCATCATCTTATCTACGTCAATCATCTACTTCATCCTTACAGCACCGCTACGGAGAAAAAACTGGAAAATAACGAGGGGATGTTAAAACTTGTGGTTGGCGATCCTAACTTTCCGGGTAAATGAAACATGGCTGATGCTTATGGAAGTACCGGAAACGGATAAGAGCTCCGTGAGTATAAACCAAAGCACAGAATCAAGAAGATTTCCAGGTTGATCAATTCCTTTTCAAGTGCCACTCTGTTCCAATTACTGAAAGTTAATACAATTTTTGTTTGTATGGTAAAACGTCATACTCTGCTGGCATCCTTTGCCATTTCCAAATCCATTGTCAGTCAGTTCATTATCACGCTAACAATGTTACGTGCATCACCACCGAACAATCTCAACGGAGTCAATGTTATTACACGTACATACAACACGGATTGACAAAATCTAACTGCATGGCTAAATAAAGGCTTTGACTTGGCTATAATTCATGCCATTTCCCTATAAGACGCAGCAGGTGGGAAATGAATGTTTGGTGATGGGTGATGATGAAGCCATCTTGAAAATCAAATCTCCCCTCGCCTGCACTGTCCTTCGGTAGCTCACTGGAGAAGAACAATGGATGCCGCATTTCCCTTTGTGTGTGTGCATGAAAGATTATTGCAAAGTCACACATCCCGACATGTGAAGAGCCAAACCTCATTTGACAAGCGTCCTTGGCTATTTATTTTAACATTTCCAATTTTTATAGATGTCATCATCATCATTTTTCACTTGACGGTTCTTATTTGGTTATATAAATGCGTGTGGATAAAAATGGCGGAGACCTTACTGAAAACGGAATCTGCAGACTTCCAAAGGTCCTCGTCAGACTCACTAATTCCTGGAAGATCATTTCTGCTGCCGCTACTGCTCGTTGTATTACTGCTCAGGGTATTTGAGCTTTCTTTCATTTCCGGTTCCACCGGAACTTGAATTGAGGCGTCCAATATTCTACTCATGACGCCCTTACACACACACACTCAATTCTCTACTGCTGAGGTGGCACAAAAGGTCAAACCGTGTCAATCTCTCCCCAGCAGGGGAGAATGTAAGCCCACTTATTGATGGAGAACAAACCGACGAGGATGTCAACAGAACTGAAAATGAATTAATACTGAGCCGTGTTTTTTTTTGCAAATGGGAAGATAATTAGGGGGGAAAACTCCGTTGCTTTTAATGTTTCTACTCCATTTCTTCACCACAAGAATTTCTACGGATTCTCCTTTTCATGCTCAATTTCATACCGCAAGTAAACAGAAAGAAGAAGTAAAGCCACACTTTACGGAAAAGATTTTGATTGAAAGTGGAAAACAACTAGGGATTTGGCAACATATTCTGGGCTACTGCTCAAAAGCTTGAGCTACTGAAATTCCAAACTGTGGCAATGTTCCGGTGGTCAAAAGTACTAACATAATCAGGAGGAACAAATGGACCATTAACTCGAGAGCTGAATGCGATACCCCGTGGCCAGCCTCATTGTTGATTACTGCATGATTACAACTATAGTTTATTTGCTGAAAGATGAAATCAGCGAAAGAGGAAGAAGGCTCGGCTATTCATCAACACTTTATAATGAGGCTAACACTGATAATCTTTTGATTTCGCTTTGGCTTGCAGCCGCTAATGAATCAAAAGCTACATATTCATTCTACAACGTAGCTTTGGAAATCCCTAGGTAAGGTTGGGGTATATAACCAAAAACGCAAATAATTGCAAACAATCATTTGTCAACGACAGGCTCAAATGAGAAGTGTCCACATCATCACGACATCCCATCAATGAAAAGGACAGTTAAAATGGATAATTAAATTATATACTAGAGATTTGCTCAGGGTAATTTCCATGGCCTTTGAGAACACGACTTACAACACGAATCGTTCAAAAGGCATAAAACCTTAAATTCTAATGCGCCTATATTTCACGGCTCAGAATTTTTATTATCCCATCGTAAGCAAAAAAAGGCGACGACAGATGAAAATATAAAAAGCGAATCCCATATTATCCATTTGCATCATCTTCACAGATTTCGAAATGGGGAATGAAAACCAGACTATTCGCAGACATATAACACATAATTTCAAGTTATAGATTTTTTTTCCTAAGGGGAGAAAAGAAACAAATAAATATTTTATCATTGCTTATTTTTTATTTATCTCCGGTCACTGCACTTTGCCATTTTATGCTTCCCTTTTGTAAAATTTTTTTGCGAACTTTGCTTTCTCCGGATAAGAGAAAAGAGACTATCCAAATGAGATTGGAAAGAGAGAAAGTAAAGGGAAATCCCAGCTCATCGAAAGTCTGCTCATGCATGTGAATTCTGATTTGACACTTAAGACTAGCCCTCAAACCACTATCGGAAATTGGAATGGAGAGTTCTGGATTTTAGTATCCGCCAGTAAGTGCTGGTCTCAATGGACAATAAAACTGAAGCATCTGAAAGGGACTTACTCAGGTCGAAGCTCTTGTGCTTCGAGGAAAGCGAGTGCGAGAGGGAAAGTTGTTTGGAGTCCGTCGTGCTTTTACTTTTGATACTCTGTCTTGAACCTCCGCCATCTTGTGTACCTGACCCACAGGAAATAACTCGGTCAGAACACTGCTTAAATACTAATAAAGACGAGACTCACATAATTAGACAGACGGACGAATAAAATGCTCTGATCTAAATGAAACTAAATGAGCGACATGTAAACTAATACGTTTGAGAAATAACTAAGACCAGGACAAATATATCATGGGCCGGAGACATTTGACGGATGGGAAATAAAGTCTACAGACTTACTTGACCAGGTACTTTGATGACTGTCTGAATTTGATTGATCAGATTCTTCAAGTGTTGGGAGTGTTGGGATTGAGCTTGGTGCATTAGAGCCGTTGTAAAGTGAGGCCGATGAAGGGATATGACTAGACTTTGAAGATGCTTTATTAGTGTTTTTACTCGTTTCTGGAAGACTGGACGCAGATGCTGAGGGTTTCAGCCAACTTGTTGACAAGCCCTTGGATGAGACTTGACCACTGCTCTGTTCGCTGGAACTTCCGATTGCTGATCCATAGCTTGGAGGACGAGTCTCTTCTCCAGAAGATATCTTGACCCCCTCAACTGAAATGTTTATTTAACCACACAGAAATTAAACATACTTGACAAATTCCACTCAAGTGCTCTTTGCACAGGCTAATGATAATATGATCATATTTAGATTGTACTTTTGTAATTGCAAACAAACCCACGACCATGCTATATTCGGTTTTCAAGTTAAATAAGAGGATGTTATCATCGCATAAACTTTCTTCTGGGCTCCATGACCTTAATGACGAAGATAATCGAATTAGCCGATTACGATAATTTTCAAGTTTTGATGCCGAATATGATTTTCTAAAGTGTTGACAAAAGTGCTTCAGAATGGTGACGAAGCATACAAGTATGCATACTTGTGTCATATAGGTATATATCACGCGGCTAAAAACGTCATGTCCATGTGCTCTTCTGCTGGAAAAAGTGAATGGTTCTAGATATTAATGGTAGGAGCTTGTTTTTAATATTTAGCAAAATGAGTCCATCCCAATTAAGGTGTGTGTGATATCCAGTGAAATTCATGTGAAACCAATGTGGCAAACGAGGCAATCTAGTTAAGTGATTAGATCGAACAACACAAACGATGAGAAATTCTAAAATTATTGAGCACATAATATGGACGCTTCTCCGCTCTTCATGTCATCCTGATGAGATCACTTTTTTTCGGCTGGATGGATGAGAACTCCGTCATCACATTTAAGTGACAGAAGTAGCAAATATTTACTCGTTTCTACCTAAAAGCGGCGCTTCAGCAAGGTCCTGGAACTTATAACTCTTTAATTTTCCATCTTTTCAATGATGATGATGATGAGGATATAAGGAAACCTCAATATTAATTTCCATCCTCACGCCTCTTCTGCTTCATTTGCGAATTTATCCTCTTCCCTTCCTCTCTTGCTCTAATTTCCGTATCCTCAAGGCAATAGACTTCACAATTTAGAGATTAATGGAATTAATACTGATACAATGAATAATAGAAGCCACAGCGGATTAATATGCGGAATACAAGAGTCATTCCATGATTTGAGATTACTATCTCAAAGTCTTCTCCCTAATCCCAGCTCTAAGTCTTCTTCTCAGTTTATGAGCACAAATGAATCCAAATGGTTTATAGAAATTCCTTCTGTTTTCAAACAAATTGTGTATCATAATAATCCCACAATCCCTTTTCCGGCATTGCGCAGAATCAGCCTCGACAGCATTCCAACCCGCCACCTTAAGACATTTGCAAAGAAGAAAGTACAAGAACACGCGCAAGATTGGAAGTGACTTGCGCCCTATCCTTGTCAGCCTATTGGTGATTTTAGCGATGCTGAAACGCTGTTTGCAAAATGAATGTTAATTTGATTACCTTTTCCCTTTTCTTTCTTGTCCTTCTTCCTCTTGAAAAACGGCATATTGCAGCCCAAACAGTGCATACCCTTTTGTCACCAGTCCACTTTCTCCAAGAAAGCACAGAGGAAAAGACGCACACTAGAAATCGACGTTTCTGGTCGTTTTGTTTTTGCAAGTACTACCCGGAGCACAAAATACATACAGTCCTTGATTGTTGATTGTTTCTGAGGCGCACTGTAACTAAAGGAGTCAATTTGCAAATAGATGATCTACTCCTCCAGCCTCCAGACGAGGTAGTTCCACCACCAACGTTTTTCACCTGAAAAGGCGACAGAGGTGCTGAGTGTTAGCATTGGTGTTGTACATGGGCTTTAGTTTTACGTTGGAGGGCATACTATGAATTGGAGTAGTACGAGGAGCGTGGGCCAGGGAACAGAAAAGACTGTTTAGCACTTCACTCCCACTACTAAACTCATCTTCTTCAATTTATTTTTGAACTCTAGTTCACTTCATCTTCATCCTAATTTGAGGCTCATGATAATATTGATGAGCTCCACAGGTAGCTTCGGTTGAATGCTTAGCAAGAAGATGAGGGACGCGGAAGAACAAGTGGAGTTTTGGAGGTAGCGACAACCTAGACTCACGACGACGTCGCTTCAGCCACGACGACAAATCTGCTGACAAGTTACCTTTTGGTCTCTTTTGGTCTTGGGGATTAATCAGCCAGGTTTAGGGTCAATCCGGGCATGTGTGCAATAAAGGAGCAGTACACGCAAGTTCAGTGATAGCAAGATTTCCGGCCAACCTAAATGCAAAAGAGAGTCATTGGTAGAGGAAGGTGATAAGGGCACACTGTGTCGGACTTCACACCTGCTAAAATATTCGTGGCTAAAATAGCAATTGAATGATAAAGCATGGGATATAATAGGGGCACTGCATTTGTAGCAAGGGTGTGAAGAATGAAGTTGAATAGAGCTAGCGCCAAGCTAGCTTTTCCAGCAGTCCCTCGCAGGCTGATATGCATAATGATTGAGCCTGGATTCTGATCAGGATTTGGGATGAATTTTTCCTCATCATTATTATTTAACAGGTGAGGAATGCTGGCGAGTATGGTGTGACATTTCATATCTGGAAATCCCTCAAAAGCGGATAGCAGAGGGTAGTTATATGAACTGGAAGAAGCTTAGGATTGTAATCGCTCTAGTGGAAGCATTATAGAAACCACCTGATAGACACACACACACACACACACGGTAGTAATTGGGTAAGATTAGACAGAGGCTCTGACCTCCTTCCTATTGTTTTCTTTCCATTGTCATAAATCCTGACTCTGAGTGACAGTGATGAAAGGCAGGAGAAGCAAATCAACCAACCATTCACCATGGACAATGCCATTCTCTATCGAACACAAAATTTAATTCCTAGCGCTGCAATGGAAAAATTGAATACCATAAAGATGGCGTTTGGAAGGTCAGGAGAAGGATGCTCCTTCATTTTCACCTTTAACTTGCGAGAACTTTCCACCTGAAGCACTTCAAGACAACTGTGGCTGCAGCCAATGAGGAGCTCCCATTGTGACGCTTCTTCTGAAACCCTATTCCACTGCGTTTAAGTCAAATTAGCCTAATCATTGTTACCCATATAGCTCTTCTCGGCCAAGGGGTTGCGATGGATATGTGTCTTGGCATTACAATAATTATATTAGGCAGTTGGAAATTCGTGCAAACAGTAGCCAGTCGTGAGGAAATTATGAAATTATCATGATTATCATTTCTCCCTCTGAATCCAGAATATGAAAACCATTGTTATAAACCATTGCATGGGCAAGTGGTGCTTCACTTTGTTCAGTTCGTTTGAGATTTAGGGAAAAATCTGTCGTCAAGGCTCAATTAAATGCGATTCTCCCTCACTCGGAAGAATTTTGGCCCTCAGAGGATTCTAAAATTCAGCTTGCAGAAAAAGGATTTAGACCGGAGTAGCAGCTCCACGTTTTTCCAGACTTTGTGATTTCTAGGCATGATGATCGTGTGAATGCGGATGGCTAAGCATATCTGTAGACTCTTCTTCTTCTTCTTCTGGCCAATTATAGTCTAACTTATAATACCCCAGAGGGTGTCTTACGCTTAACCACAAGTCTCACCTTCTTATGTAGTCGCTGGAACAGGAGTGCACATGGATGATTAATTTCTCCAGCGCTCCTCACAACAAGACGTGATAGGATAAGCCACCAAAGGATCTACAAGAGAGATTTCTTTCCATGACGATTCCCTGTTTGCACTGGTTAAAACTTGTATTCCACTTCGTTAGCATACATTGTGCACAACGATTATAAAAAATTCATTGAAAAAAGTCGTCGCTTCCAGAATCATCCATTACTATCGATTTTTCCCAAGTTCAAATCTTAAAATTATCATTCATAGGATTATGAACGCATGAGCAGTACCGCCATGTGCAGTTTTAATTACCAAAATGTTGGGAAAAGCTGTAGCTGTATCAGCTCCATCACTCATTCAATGCAAAACAACGCTCTTCATAACGTTTCATTTCCGCCATTATATTTCCCTTGCAAATTACTTTGCTTTATTTACCATTCGGGGTACAAGAGTATAATACAAGGTGAATTATGAATTGCTTTTCAACAAGGTGCAATGTTAGACGTTGGGGAGACATAAAATTGGAGCGTGTTTGGTGGAATATGACAGATCAATGTTACGCGGGTCAGCCGTTATGTACATATCAGTACATTGAAAAGTTGTAGTTCCCATCTAGCTTCAAAGAAAGATTTTTGCCCCAGTACATAAGTGACGCGAAGCAGCATCCCGTGAATGTTAAGGACACATATCGCATTGCACGAGCCAGTACCTAAAATGTCACAAAGAATTCTCATAAGTTATGCAAGGGATCAGCCGCACGAACTTGGAATATTAACTGACCTCATCTTGCCATTTCCTGTGGAGCATGCACTCGGCATAAGGAAGTTTGGAGAAAGTCACTGCATTGTACAGTGGCATCCAGCCACTGCCCAGGAATTTATGCAGACAAATATCAGCTACACGTCTCCAGTAGTAGCCACGCTGGTTTACCAAGTGACGCATTTCCAAATAGTTATACATGGCCAATTCGCAAATTGCCTGCGCATCCTTGGTCCGCTTCTCGGTGTATTTGGACAAGGCATTTTCAATTTGGGATCCACCTGGGTGAGAGTCCAACTCTGACAGGATTCCAGACAGGACAAGGACGTCTTCAAATCCCTGGAAATACATATGCACTTAGAGCACATACCTTAAATATATATATGAACAGGAGAAAAAGAATCTTACCGCATTCATTCCTTGTCCATAAAATGGAACCATGGCATGAGCAGCGTCTCCAACGAGAACAGCTCGCCCGGCATGGAGGGGACTGCACTAAAAATGAAAAATAAAATAAATCAATTAAATTGTAGCACTTGGGATTTTCTTCATTACTACAATACCTTCACTGAAATTAAAGGGCATGTTTTTGAGCTAAGGAAATCCTCAGCAAGCTTATCCTTTCCAATGAGTTTCAAAGCATCAGGGAATTGATCTTCAAAGAAATCTACAACTTGATCTGCATCGGCAATTGATGAAAATATCTATTTGAATTAAAAGAGCTTTGCTACAGTTGCAGAAATTAGTTGGCAAAAATGATAGAAGAGTTTCTATACATACGTCAAATGGCATGAAAAGCGTGGCAGTGAAGGATCCATCTTGATTTGGCAAGGCAATGAGCATGAACTGATTTCTGGGCCAAATGTGTAGGTAA
This sequence comes from Pseudachorutes palmiensis, assembly GCA_009869845.1. Classification (NCBI taxonomy): domain Eukaryota; kingdom Metazoa; phylum Arthropoda; class Collembola; order Poduromorpha; family Neanuridae; genus Pseudachorutes; species Pseudachorutes palmiensis. The sequence goes on from VNWY01000256.1 coordinate 17,989, forward strand.
TTCTTTGGCATGGCGTACTACAAATGGAGAGACCAACTTCAGCATTGCGATTACAAATTGAATTAAGTTTTGCTAACATTTCCCGACGGAGTCGCTGGAATGCACAGCTCCTTGTAGCCATGCTCGATATAAGTTTGACTAAAGCTGAACAATGGCCGCTTGATGAAGGTTCGACGCAAGGCTGAATGCGCTCCGTCGGCTCCAATGATGAGGTCAGACTGCACTGTCAGGTCTTCGTTAAGCTTATTATCCCTGTGACAATTTACAACCAATTAATCCATGGTTAAGCATGATTGATGTCATCAAGCTTTACCTCAACTTCAGCTCGCCTTTGTCCAGATCCGCCTGAAGTACTTTATGCTTGAAGTTTATTTTTACGTTTGGGATTTTGCTCGCCTCTGTCAACAGGTTTAGACACAAGTGTTATAAAACTTTAATTTTAAGTGGAATTTAAATTCCTTTGAAGTACCTTCCAATAAAACGTCGTTGAGGAAGTGACGGCTGATTGACCAGATAGCCTGTAAATTAGAATAGAAAATTGCATCATGCAGAATAAAAAAAAAGAATTATTTGAACTGACCTCGTTTCCATTTGGGTCGTAGGGATGATCCTTCATTGACCCGTCCCTTCCATGGATCATTCGACCCTTCATTGGAACGGCATGGGAAAGCACTAAATCTTCTAAGCCAATACTTTTCAGCGTCTCTCGGCCACGTGTTGACAGAGCCATGTTGATACTCTGCCGAATGACAAACCTCTTGTCCAAAAGCCTTGGATCTGTTATATCATTATTCCAACAATGTCATTAGGTCACCTTACATTGTATACGAATTTATACCTTCTCTGAATTCATACACGTCCACGTCGTGCCCCTTTTGTCCTAGCATACACGCTGTCACAGCGCCAACCTGTTAAGAAAATAAGCTCATTTAGAAGCCATTACTATTTCGACAACAAGGATAAACCAGATTCGGTTTTCGACTACTGCCAGACAGGAAACTGGACTCTTATCGGGGAATGGTTGATAGTCTATCATGTCACAGGTGTCCCAATTACAAAAGTTTTCATTCAAGTTGGCATGCGAGGTCAAGCTCAGTGACTGATCAAGTTTCGAACTAGCCAAAAATTGACCAATCAGAGACTTCTTCTTCTGAGCGCCTTGCTCTAATGTCCATGATCTCATGGCCACAAAATGCAGAATTGAAGTCATTTCAGTGGTTGCTTTGGCGTCGACATTTTTGGAGGTCTTCAAATAAGTAAAATTACATTTCTGTGTTGAAGTTTGGCGACATTGAAGCCATTTCTAGGGAAATATTCCTCATATACATTCTGACACATGCGTCACTTTATAAGACCTTTGGCCAGAGCATCAAATTGTTACAGATAAAAACGTTTTTTACGTGATAGTCTAGTAGTGATTATCATATAGAATCTTGGGGAATTGATCTTCAAACGTTTTCAATCACCTCAGAATTTATATGAAATCACATTTCCTGAATGCGGAAATTGAGTGAGTAGAAGAACGCATTGCAAAAAAAAACTTTACGCATTATGCTTCATTGCGTGCGGAATTGAACTTTTTAACAAAGGGTGACAGGTTTGTTATCGTAAGAGACCATGAAGTATCAAATGTCTACTTGGATGCGTATTGTTAATAAACCTGTTTTAATTGTGACAGTTGCCCTACGCCTTCAACCACTTTGCGGACCAATGATCTCTTAATTGCATTGGATGGCAATGAAATTAATTGTGACTGGAATCAAAATAATATAAACGGGGAAACTTTTTTTTAAATTCAGCTAAACCAGAGATGTTATGGAGAAAGCATTCCCCAGCGGCCTTTCTCTTTTCGGCAGCGTGGGAGAAAGGAGTCTATAAGAAGGTGAAAGTGCTTAGCTTACCAAGCCTCCCCCTGCGATTGAAATCTTCATCCTATGACCTGCAAATTATTTTCTTTACACTGTCAATAACTGGACATTCCAGCAGGATGTGAGAGTTCAGGAACAGCGACAGGACTGAAGTGAACGAATCCACCCTGATTCCACTTTATTTGTACCATTTCCAGATTCACTTTTCCACCCTGGGGTGTCAATGGCTGAATGGTTTGTTGGGGGTCAGCCCCCACCCAATGAATCTATAATGCCAAAACACAGTCGAAACTCGTAACTTCTAATCAGATTAGGAAGTGGATGGGCGACATATTCTACAACTAGCACTTGTGCAACTTCAAGTCGGAGGGCTTCCTTTGTCTCTCAGACTAGACAGACCTTTTCACTTATATTATCATCAGAAAAAAAATAAATTAGTTTTAATCTCGCATAACAAATTAATAATACATTTTCAGACCATAATAGATGGAGGGGGCTCGGGTAGATTAAGCCACAAAACTTAATTAAACTCTGGTGTTTATGCTATAGTGTAATTTAAAACAGTGAAAGGTCAGGGTTAGACCAATGCAATCAGTTATCAATGCAGTCATCAATCATGATGAGCAAATGAGATATGAAGAGGTTACACACTAATGATACAATAGTGATTAAAAAGTTAATAATATCTCAATTTCAATATTCAATACTAAAACCCAGGAGATAACAATTACGTCTGAGGGAGACGTGAGGATGGTCGCGTACACGGAAGATATAATGATATCATTTGTAAGCGTTTGTATCACGAATAAAGTTCAAGAACTTAAGCTATAGTGCGAAAAACACTCAAATCATCATTTACCAAATATGCACGTGCGGTGTAAGCTTAATCCTGTAAATAAAGTCAAATACAGAGTGGCTTAAGTATACTCGATAATAAATAAGATTATAAAATACTAGAATGCTTATACAAACTACAATGTATGGATTAATCGCAGTTAGAAACATGACTAAACTAATAAATTATACCGAGATGTATAAAATTATAATTTAAAATGAAGGAATTAAAAACTCGACGACTGACTCAATTACTATACTGAAATTGACTAAAATAAATTCGTTGTTTTCTTCGTTTCTTCCAAATAATTCAGAAGAATAGGGTCGAAGTGTGGAATGTGTAGAGTTGAAAGGCAGACTTTTCTTACAGAAAGAGGATTTTGGAAGAGTCTTCATCGTCATTATGACCGTAGCTCGTATAAGGAATTCGTACTTGGGTTTGATTATGCGGAGTTGAGGACATTGGAACAGGACTGCTTCCGGCACGACGATGATAAGCAATGTGGTGACCAATGGTAGTGTTGGATTGTGTGTCCCTGTATAATTCAGTCGTGTTTTCATTGGTCAAGTCAGGCCTTTGGCAGCCTTCATTTAAAGTCGGGTCCCTGTAGTAGTAGCTGCTCATTCTATCCCCATCTCCTCCTGGATAATGGTGAGCATAGCCGGAATTGATGGTAGGATCATTCCCCACTAGAATACTTGTACTGGATTTGCTATGATGGAGAGAATGGATGTTTGACTTTGCAAGTCTTGGTTGATTCCCATTTGAAGAGTTGACTGGAGGCTGACCCATGCTCGAGACAGACTTGGTAGCGGAACCACGCGGAAGACTTGATGTCTTTGCCGCTAAACCTTCACTAAGTCGCAGTGGAAGCATTTGCTGGACACCTTGTGGATTTGAGGCTGCAGAGATAGAGCCACGGGACGCAGCGGTTATACGACCAAGAGGCTGAACAAGATTTCTGCTTCCATCGTTGAATTGAGCCTGTGGGAGATGAGAGATGCTGCCTGGTTTGTTAGGAATTTCCACAGTACTGGCTCGGATGAGTGGTTTTGAATGTTCCGTAGTTACAAGGCTACTTGTGGTATTACTTCTAGCAAGGGACGACGCCAGGTGCAATGGTAGTTGCTGCCTTGTGCCTGCTCCACCTGATGCTGCATTCTGCATAACAGATGGAACAGACTGTGAAGGAGAACGGCGGGAAGTAAGGCCTGGAGCAGTTTTGTCAAAATTCGTCGCCACAGAAATCGGAGATACTGCCACGGAATCCAAATATGGTTTAATCCCTTGGGACTCCAGCTTTTCCAGCTTTCTGCAAGAAAGAAAAAGGATCGATAAACAAAATGGAATAGGGAAATGAAATACAATTTCTTCAAATAAAAGAAGTAAAATATATGAACCTGTAAAGTTGTTCACGCTGGTGACTAATGTCGCTTTCTTGCTTTTGCAACGCCTCCTTGGCGGATTTGAGTTCCTGACGTTCCCGAACTAATTCCTCCCTCTGGTTCAATAATGTTTGCTGCCATTGAGCCTTCTCTGCTTCAAACTTTTGCTGTGCTTCACGGAGTTCTTCCATTCGCCTCTGAAGATGACTGTTGTTCTGGGACACATTTAGAGACAGGTTTGGAACCATTTGTAGAAACATTTCTCCACACAAATCTGCCAATTGGACGACGAGCTGGAAAATTCAAATTATAAAAGTGAAACATGACCTAAAATCCATTTCTAAGGTGAACTGAAGATTTGTATATACCTGTGGTATAATTTTATTCGCGGGTTGGTTCGAGTCCAATGAGTTCCGTTGCTGACTATCGAATCCTCCAAAAGTATCAGCTCGCCGTGGTAAACCCAAAACCGTAGAGACATGCTCACTCACGCAACTTGTGCTCCGATTCACAGTGTTGGAATTAATGTCCATTATGCCGTACAATGCCTTCTGAATTTCCTGAATAAAAACAAAAACAAAATTAATTCCAAATATTCCATTTTCCTTGGATTCTTTATAATTTCCAAACCATTGATGCATCAGTCAAGGTGGTCAACACACTCTCCTTTCCTTCAAATGAGTTTGACGTCCAATTGGAAGGCCTTTCTGTGCGCAAGGTCTCAACAAGTTTGGAACGGGCTTTAAGAAGAGTCAGTATTTTTCTGTCTTGTTCGTGTAATTCATCAAGTCCTCTCAGAGCTCGGTACTCTGATACTTCCATTGAATCACCAATATCTTCATCATAATCGGACAATAAATCTACTTCCTCTTCAAAGAGTAGTTGAGCATTCCTAAAAATAAAAATAAAATTGACATCACTGCTCTCTCTCTCTCAAAAATAATCTATGAATCATTATACCTGAAAGCACTCATCCAAACCTGACGATTTTCAGGAGAGCGTATCTGGAGTTCCACCATTTCTGGAGTTTTGGATCCTGATCCCATCACAAGATACAATGACATTTCATCACCAGCATTTTCCCTCACAATTATGTGGCTGAGCATAATCAGCCCCAGCTAAAAATAGATAACCATGAAGTAATTGGAATGTGGAAATTAACAAGTTAAATAAAAAAAACAAATTACTGGTGAGACAAATGAGACTTTTCCTCCAGTTTCTTGAGTGCAGACCATTGAATCGGTGAGAATAAGTACGTTGCAAACACTATGGGAAGTGATGTTCCCACTAACAATTCTATTGACCGTAGCCTGTCCACTGAACAAGAGGCGTCGATTTGGAATGGAAAGAAGGTCGCTCCCACGAATTCTTCGCTGCCCATCTTGAATAATACTTTTTGGATCAATCTTTAGACAAACTTCAGTCAAACGTTCTCGCTCAGCAACACGCCTGTTCACTCTTGAATTCAATTCCTTTGAAGATGCCAAAGCCTTAGTTAGTTCAGCAGTTTCCGACTCACAGGTACTCGTTTTGATAAGAGGTTCGATGAGGAGTGGGTACTTTGAAATACGTTGGCCGACAAGAAGTAGACATTCAGTGACATTCTTACGGCCCAACAGAGACTAAAAATATGAAGATCAAAATTGTTAGCTAGAACATACATAGTGTAAAATCTAACAAGTTACAAGAAACCATGAGGCGTTGGGTCACTGTTGAGGCCCTTCATTATAAAGTTAAGGGCCTCAGTTGGTTTTTACTAATGCCTCATGGTTTTTTGTAACTTGTTAGATTTTACACAATATTACAAATTACAAAGAAAATTATGGCATAAGAAACCATGAGGCGTTGGGTCACTGTTGAGGCCCTTCATTATAAAGTTAAGGGCCTCAATTGGTTTTTACTAATACCTCATGGTTTTTTGTAACTTGTTAGATTTTACACAATATTACAAATTACAAAGAAAATTATGGCATAAAATATATTATATTATTATATAAAAATGGAAAATATGCCCAGTTGGCGTCTTGTACTTACTTCCTTATTCCAAGCTGCTACAAGTGCTGCAAACTTTTGATCCTTCTCTTTCATCGTTTTGAAAAGTTGAAATGACTTTCCAATTGATGAGCACAGGAGTCCATACAGCCGAATCATCTGTAACCAGGGATCGCCGGTGAACTGTTCTAGCAACACATCAGCCAATGTGTCCAACGGCTCATCCCTTGTCCAAAAATCAAGCTGCTTTTCCTTCAAACGTCGAAAAAAGTCGAGATGGACCTGGACAAAAGAAGCTTTAAACCATATCCAGGGAAAGGTGACTATTTAACATTAGACTCACTTGGAGTAAATCTCCTAATCCCGGAAATAGAAGGCGCGCCTCTCTACTAAAACCAGCAGTCTTCATATCGTTTAGAAAAAGATGATGCATCAGACCAAGCGTGAGACAATGATGCTTCTCGGTCAATACTATCTCGTACCTGGAGAGACAGGAACCCAATAGAATTTAAAATCGTTTCTTGCCATGTTGAAAGTAACAAAGACTTCCTTACATGTGTTCTTGACGTTTGATTTCTTTGTCTGTAAGCGTTGCCACTACTTCCTGCTTCACAAACTTGACCCAGCAATCGATATCTGGTTCCGTCAGACAGAGAAAAGAGTCGGCTAAGGCAATAGTTCCCAGGGAATCCTGAGACTGATCTCCCGAGCCATTCATTTTGTCACGCTCACTAGCGTGATGCGTCTGCTGATGAGAGTTTCGTTTCCGCTTCTGTTTTCGACGAAAGAAACTTCGTTTTGCTGTAGCTGGAGAGTTGTCTGGCTTTGTTTGACTCAGTTGCAATAGTTTCGGACCAACATTAGGGACATTCGGCGATAGAATACTGCAAAGAAGGAAGATGGAATTATTCGGTTCAGACCGGACAGTAATAATTCACTTGTGGAAATTCGGTACTGACAACATATATGCATGGCAGTGGATGGGGACGTGTGGACGAATCATTTACACCTCATATCTCAAGTAAAATTTTGTTATCGCTTGAATAAAACAATACCTATCAGCAGAGCATTATCTAAATGAAAGTGTGTCATTATCACCTTAAAAGAGACGCTTCATAAAGTGTTTTTTCCTAAATTCAAAGTGACTAATGGGGATCAAAGATTCACCTAATTAAAACAAGTAGAGATATGGAGATTATCCTAACCTTTGCATAGAAGGACTAGAGATGGACTTGTGAAAGAATCCAGGTCCAGTATACGAAGATCGCTGTGTCGATCTGGAAAAGTCGCTTGAATTTTGAAGACGTCGTTGCTGCTCAGTATGTAGAGTTTGTTCCAATTTTCCAACAACTTTTGCAACCATTCCTGCCTGCAAGACTCCCGACACGTTCCCATCAACAACGCTGCAACCTTCCCTGTCAGCTTCAAGGCTGTTTAGACTTGTACTGTAAAAGAATTAAGAAACGTGCCATCTAAACCAATTCAATTGTTGGATTATTCACCAGGAAAACCCACCTCCTCCTATAACTGAGTGGAACCTTTTTTGGTACAAGTCCCTGTAGAACTTCATTGGCATCAATCTTCTTTGGATCCTTGGCAGTATCAATTGATAATTGAGCAGATGAAGCGACCGGGCTTTCCGCACCGGAAATTAAAATAGACAAGTCTGGACAGGAGTTTGTCATTGCCAATAAGTCATAAGGATTCTCCATCGCAAAGCTTTCATCTTGTCCCTCCATATTAGGAATTGTCTGAGATTTCAACGAGTCCATCCGCTGACTAAACATCTTCTTGAACTCTGAAATTCAAAGCAATCGATTAAAGATGTTAATTATCATGGCATGACGGCGTGCAGACTTGTCACAAAAGTTTCCTTGGATTTGGTTTCCTCTGAAATTAACACTGGCATCACGATGACAGGCATGCTTACAAATCAAAGTAAACGGCCTTGCAACAGCCCCAACTTCTTGACTAACAATAACAAATATTTTCAATGATGGTTCATGATAACTGCGAAATGGAATGGGTAGACTTTTAGAGTTAATTATGAAGGTCAAGTTCAAATAAGGAAATGGGGGTAAATGAGCAGGAACGGAAATGAGCTCGTGAGAGAACACCAGTCACAAGGTAAATGTCGAGAGCAGCCAGTTACCGTCTGTATACCAAGAATTCAACTGCCATGAAATCATTTCAATTTCAAATCCCACAGTTGTTAGTGATTATAAATGCAGTGGCATGGCGGTATTACACAGAAGAACATTTGTGTAAATATCTAAAAAGCTTTGCCCCGGAATCTGCCCCTGATGTGCAGATCCTGTACTTGGTTGTCAAGGATCAAGCTCTTTTGCCTGTCATGATATGAATGGAGAATCAAAATAAAGGCTGAATTGGAGTAACCATCCTTGCATAATTTGACACTATTGACGTGAACTACACCATAATACATGATGTCAACCCTAAAATCATGCTCCTTTAGTTTCGAACTTTTCTTACCTTTTGACCTTATCTGTGGTGAAGCCTTGCAGCCTCAGAGAGATTTAGGCAGTATTTGAGAATGCTAAATTCGGAGAGCCTTGCTGGCTGGAGCTGCACCCCCCGAGCGAAGGTCAGCGGGTGATGATGAATGAGAGCCGAGTGGTGCTGGATTGAATGAATTGTGTAGCAAGAGGAGTGCTGCTATTTCGTTGAGTAATAGAGGTCAAGTGTTGGTTGTTGGCTGTGTGTATTCCGGGACTTGTTGTTTGTAATTGTAATTGTTGGTTGTAATGTTGTTGTTGACCTGTTGAGGTGTTATTTCCTGCTGATGTCCTTGAGGTTGTTGGTGATCAGTGCTCTATGGGCAATCAATTACACCTGATGTCAGTAAATAAGAGTCCCGTACCTACTTAAAACCCACAAATTAAGAAGCTATATACCACTCACCTTTCCTCCCCCTCTGCCACAGAATTACACAACCTCCCTCTCACCTACAAACAACCACCTGCTAATCCAATCAATCAAACACTACACACACACACAAAAGACCTAATTGGTGACCTCAAAGGGTCGAGAGGTCAATGAAATTACAATTCAATTGGAATTGGATCAATCAACCCCCTCTCAGTCCCACAATCAACACACACCCCCAACCAAAGTATTTCTGACACAGAAAACAACTGGTAAAACAGGCCAAGTGAGACAAGTGGCGGCAGGAGACAACTTCAAATCAACGGATCCCGAAATGGGATTGGCCACATCTCTGACTCACTCGACACATTGGACACTGGGACTGGGAGGTCAGACAGGGGTCAACAAAGTGTCACTGACTATTAATGATTATTATGATTATTATGATTTTGAAATCACAATAATCATAATAATATCAGACCCCAAAATATCAAACCTCAGATATCATGATCATAAATACCAGAATTCGTTCTGGAATGTGCCTCGGGAGTTTCCTTATAATTCACACCTTATTTGCGATGAAACATACGTGCAGTATATTCGTGTCGTACATATACAAAAGATCGATGGGATACGCTTTATTTTATCCTTGTCCGGTGACTTTTTTTACTGGAAAGTAAAAATTTTTCCACCAACTAATCAAGAAACGTCTTAGAAGAGCTTATGTAAGCTATGGTATTTCTGCCCCAACTTAAATTAAAAATTAATCAGATTTAAAAAGATGAAGTGAATTATGCTCATACATACATACGCGGATACACTTTGAAGGATGGTTGTAGTCAAGATTTTCCAAAGTTATTAAAATTACAAGCAAAACTGAGGTTTTTTTTGAATCTCTGAAGTTTAATAATAAATGAATAAAAAGACGCAGATCCGGTATATTTTAATGCCACAGTTAAACGTAATAGTGAATTAGCTTATTAGCTTAATCTACCAACCTAAAAGCATTGGAGCTCATTGTAAATGCAGAAGGATTAAAATCAGTGCTAAAACAATGGATTAGTTGAAAAAATGGTATATGAATTCTGTGAGAAATGTGACACTTTACCCACAAAAATCCGGGGATTAGATTGGCTTTAGAAAATGTGTTGACAAGGAGGAACCACCACCGGCCCCATCGCATCAGCCAACACTTCACTTGAACTTGAAGCAGAAGTAAGCATCTAGAATTAAGGTAATTAATTAATTTAATTAACTCCACTGCTGACCCTGGCCATTCGGCATTCATCCTCTGTAGCCTTTCTGACTATCTTGTTGTAAAGGTTCAAGAATTCAACATGAGGTTTACTGCCCCTCTTGCACGTATCCTGAAAGCAACTATAATCGGTCCACCTGGGTCAGGGAAAGGGACTGTGTCTGGTCGTATCCTCAAGAACTTTGACCTGAAGCACTTGTCAAGTGGAGACATACTCAGAGACCATATCAACAAGGGAAGCGGTAACTACTGCATAACCATTCCCATGCTCTCATCAATTAAATGCTAACATAACAAATATCTCTTTCTTAGAATTTGGGAAAAAGATTCAACCCATCGTAGCAGCAGGGCAGTTGGTACCCTTTGAACTATTGGCTCCTCTTATAGAGTACGAGATTAAAGAAACGAAAAACGGCGGTTGGCTCCTGGATGGTAAAGTAAAATGTCTATTGTCAATAGTGTCGGGTTTAATCTCAAGTTAAACTTTAAACAGGTTACCCAAGAAGTGCAGAGCAGGCAGAGCGGTTGAACAAGATTTATCCGCCAAACATTGCAATCCATCTGAATGTCCCGTTCGAAACAATTATTGACAGGTATGGATCCCACACACATTTGTTTTAAAATTACAAAATTAGCCAACTTCATTGCCTGACTTAGGATTAAGGCTCGTTGGGTTCATCCTCCATCAAACCGAGTTTACAATCTCGAATTTAACCCACCAAAGGTTCCTGTAAGTCCTCTACGCTGGAGAAATGAGCATTTGATTCCAATTTATTTCATACTTACATTTCGAATTTAGGGAAAGGACGATGAAACTGGGGAGGATTTAGTCCAGCGGGAGGATGACAAGCCCGAATCCGTGAAGAAACGTCTCGAAGTTTACCGAGCAGGAATTTCTCCAGTGTTGGAATTTTACCGAAAGCAAGGGATCCTTCAAGAGTTTAGCGGTACCGAGACCAACGTCATCTGGCCCAAAGTTCAAGACTCGTTGCTGGAATTTGTTAAGGGCAATTAACAGTCATAATCAACAGCCATGACCCTTTGACATAACCAATGTGACGTCTTATTTCCTAAAGTGCTCCTTCGACTCCTTTCTCCTTCCTACAATATACCCGAGGTGACTGTTCCAAATTCAAATCTTTACTCTAATTAATTCTTGTATAATCCTTAAATTCCTATTGGTTCCAGCTCAATAATATTCTGTATATGGCCATGAAGAATTTAGGTCAAACGTCTCGTTGGATGATGTGGGGTATGTTGAGAGTGTGATTGTTGGGTGTGTGATTGACTGTTGTTGTTTGTTCCCACCAGAGGAGCCTTCAACAATGGCCTAACAATTGACAACAATGGGATTATTTTGGCAGAGATGGAGATGGGGTTGGCGTTTGTTGGGAGTGGAAGTAGAGAAATTCCTTCCACTTTTCCAACTCTCCCTTTGCGGAAGAAGACTCACCCCTTCCAACATCAAAAAAGACACACATGGTTTGACTCATAAAGAAGAAGGGAAAGTCAAGGAAGCCAAGGAACTGTCAAGTATCCAATTACCACAACAATTAAACACAATCAACACACCCACTTGACATTCAAGACTAAAAGAAAACGGTAAGATACCATTGGCAAAACACGGCAGGCACATTGCTCCTTATTTCTAACCTCTAGGCTCCGTATTATAACTAATCAATCATCAACACGGAATGGCAAGTGACTCATTCACGGGATTGGACAACTGTTCCATTTCCAGTTTCTGACGTTGGAAGCTGTTCCGGGGTGTAGAAGAGTAGTGGGAAATATGGCTCTTATTATTGTGTGGACAGTAGGCTAGAAATTAGCTTCTTCATAACTAGTGTTTCATTTTACCAAGGGTACACAATATTCTGGAATATTCGGTAAACCTTATTGAAATAGGGCTTTGTGGGTTATTGAGTATTTTATTTATTCTAAATTGTGATTATTATATTTCAGGCTATCGGAGAAGCAGAAATATTTGATGACCATAGCCTAAGGTCGTTTGTGCTACTGAATTATAAGGATCCTTTTAACACTGTGAAAGTGGACACATGGACGAAGACAGGAGTGCAACGCATTCACCATCATACTGAATTATAACCAGGCGTTAACTGGGATGCCAGGTGTGGCTGGAGACTTATCAGCAATGTCTTTATCAAACGCGGCTCAGAACTACGTCGGAAGAGCCATTGACTCCACCGATGGTCCACATAATCTCAACACAAGTGTCAACAACACTAATACTCAGATGCTAAATCGAAGTCTCAATTACCAAAGTCCTCTCGTCAACCAGAATCATGGAGCTCCCGTCACCACTCCTGATAACAATGATCAGAATAACAACCCAAATAATCTCAGAAGTCATCCCATGATCAATGATATTAACGCTCATCAGCAGGAACTGGAGAGTCACGCCGGTCAAGGGAACATAAATAACAGCCGGCGTGACTTTTTTGCAGAGATTCGAAATGGAGGTGGTCATTGGTCTCAACTTCGTCGTCAGGTCGTCCTATCGCAAAATAGGTCAGACGGAAGTGGTTCTGAAGCGACTTCCGCCCTACCTCCGATTCCACTTCAGATCCACGGTGGGTCTGAAAATGGACAGTTTGCTGTCGTGGGTCACATCAATAGCGAAATCAGTGAGTGGATGGCTGTAGGGTACTTACAACCTGGGGATATCTTGTTAGAAATCCAAGGAAGGCAGGTGAGTCATCAAATTACTAATTTGACACTTCTACACATTTTTGTTTTTGGCCTGAAAGCAATGGGTATTTTCAAATCGTATTAATTCCGAGAAGTCTCTCGTTTAATTATGTAAACAAAGTCCCAATTACTTTATTCTCTCGTAATTAGAAGGCTTGAATGCAAGCTTAGAACCCCAGAGACAATTTTAATTACGAGTTTCACAGAACGTGACCCTTTATCTGCTCATTCTGGAAAGTTAGTTCGCCTTGCTGGTGCAGAACTTTGCCTCTTTGTTGATATTCTTGCATGTGTGTTTGATGTTTGGCTTTTTATTTTTGTCAGGTCGCTGGCTATACTCAAGCCGATGTGTTGTCCTTATTACAGCATTGTCTCCAACATAATTCAGCAACTCTAACTGTGGCTCCGAGAGGTACGCCATCAAATATTTTTACAAGCATGGACTCCAGTGTTGTGTATTAACAAGTTTAGATTTGTAGATGATAAGTCCTCCAAATATTATTCCCGTGTCAAATCTTCACTCTCTCTTTATGGCCCTCTGTATCCGGCGGCTGCAGACAGACACGTTTCCTTTAGTTTTGTCGTCGTTGACAAGACCTCCCAAATACTGGCTGCTGCTTCAGCTCCCTGACCCCGTCGTGTTTCCTTTTTCTCTTCGCGTTTTGTTTACACCGACTTGGCATCTTTTCAACTAATGATCTCATCACACGTCGTGCATCATCGCACCGTGTGTCTTTTGCCAGTAGCCCTCAGTAGGGAAGGAAGTTCACTCTCTCATCAAACTAATAAATGTCTCCGTCTTTATAGGAAACTTGGGACCAGAACTCCGATCTTATTTGAACACCAGATTCCAGAAAGGATCCGTGGATCATGCTCTTCAAGGTGTCGTCCGTGACAACTTATATTTAAGAACTGTGCCAGTAACTACACGACCACCCAAACCAGGAGAAATCCCTGGAGTTGACTACACCTTTCTCTCCATTGAGGAATTCATGGAGCTTGAGCGCAACGGAAGTCTGCTTGAGAGCGGCGTCTACGAAGGTAGATTTTCCTACTCAGTTCATCAGTATTCATTGCTTTTTGCTAGAGAATTGGAACTGGCACGCACTTTGCAGCTTGATTGATTTTCATTTTTTGATTACATGTACCAATTTCATTGTAGGGAATCACTACGGAACTCCTAAACCATGGGCTACCAAGTTGCAAACGAACTTACAAATTTCAAGTGCCGAGGAGGGAAGAGAATTGGGTGACAGTAAAAGTCCAATTTTACCTGGAATGCATCCTAGTTCAGAAGGAAAGCGACGAAGGAACAGATCAAATGTGGAAGCTTTGGGTGCTGGAGATGGCGATCCACCTTCACCAAATTCAAACGATTCTCCACAACATCCGCATACTTCTTCTTACTCAAGCCCAAGTCAGCAGCAGCCAGATGAATTAGGTCCTCTGCCCACGAACTGGGAAATGTCTTATACGGAAAAGGGAGAAGTATACTTTATAGAGTAAGTAGTTGGACTAAGATAATTGAACAAGTGGCTTATTATAATGTTTTCCTTGCAGTCACAATACTGGAACTTCGCACTGGTTGGACCCTCGATTGTCTCGAGTTCAGAAAACTGCTTTGGAAGACTGTGCAGACAATGAACTCCCATTTGGTTGGGAACGCATAGAGGATCCGCACTACGGGACTTATTACATTGACCATGTGAACCGTCGTACTCAGTTTGAAAATCCAGTGATACAGGCCAAAATCAGCAAATCAAACTTGAACTGTAGTAGCACAAATGAGAGCGAGCCTAAGCAAACACCGTCCAAGGGAAACCCTCCAGTGGCGCCGCCGAAACCAACGTCCCACCGACTATCCATCCCTCGAGAGAAGACGCCACTACATTTCCCTTTAGACGAAAAAGATTCAAAGAACTCTTCATCGCAGTTAAATCATCAAGCAGCAGCAGCTCAGAACTCACATCGGAGCAGCAGTAGCAGTAGCGTTCTCCGGGTGAAGTCAGTTGGCGGAAGAGTGCGACACAACTTTTTTACCCGAGATCCGTCTCAGTTGGTGGGAGAACGAATTCAGACTATTCTCATGAAGTCCTCACGGGGACTGGGCTTTACAATTGTTGGAGGCGATGACGACGATGGGTTGGACGAATTTTTACAAATCAAGTAAGTTTCTCACTTATCCCACATTTCCATATTTTGTAATTAAAATTGACATTTTTTTAGATCTGTCGTGACTGACGGTCCTGCATGGCGTGACGGGAAGTTGCGAACCGGTGATGTTCTTGTTCGTGTCAACGGCCGCTGTGTTTTGGGTTTTACACATCAAGAAATGGTGTCCATTTTCCAAGGCATTGGACCGGGTGAGGAAGTGGGTTTGGAAGTGTGCCGCGGATACCCGCTGCCATTTGACCCTGCCGATCCAAATACAGAAATTGTCACAACTGTGGCCGTAGCACCGATTTCGACAACCGATGGCGTCGATAAAAGGTACCTTACCTACTCGTAACTTATAAAGAGGTTTCCAAACTTCGAATTTGTCCAAATTTCAAAGAATAGCAATATTTTTAGGCAAGGAGAGTGGCATCGAAGATCTGGGACACCCGACAGTGTCGCCAATTCAGCTCATTCTCTTCCCGAATTGTCTATGGAGCGGACCGCTTACGGAAAAGCAAGTTCGGGTCGACCGGCAAGCGTTGATTTGTTGCTAGATCCACCAATGCAAGAGCGCTCACAAATTAGCATTCATCCTAAACAATTCAATTTCGAGTCCGGAGTCTTCCTGAATATTAGTATCATCAAGGGAGGTGGTGGGTTTGGATTCACCATTGCCGATAGCATTTCCGGTCAAAAGGTGCGGTATTCTATTTCAGTCCTTGATAATTCAAATTCAGTAAAGATTAATATGCTTTGCTAAACAGGTGAAAAAAGTTTTGGATTCTACACATTGTGGGGGCTTAGAAGAAGGCGACCGTTTGATTGAGATTGATGGGATTGACCTCCGGAGCTTGAGCCACTCTGAAGTTGTCCAAGTTTTAAAGGATTTTCCACAGAGACGTCAAGCTTGTCTGACCATCCAGAGAGTGGATATGGAGCGATCTTACGCAAACCAAATGGATCCTGGTCAGTGCACCAAAATTATTTTCTCTTATTTTCCAGACGAATTGCATTGAGTTTATTATAATTCTAGGGTTGAACCACTATTCGGATTCGCGTTTGATGAAGTCAGGGACAGGAGGGATTCCACGGAGTAAAACCCCGACAGCAGACTTGGGCAGAAGTCGTCCAAAATTGCGAGATACTTTACCGGAGAGACCGAAAACTCCGCTCCTGGACTCAACCGGGCATATGAACGGAGATTACTCTATGCAAACGATTATGCACCAGCAACACTCCCATCCATACTTGGCAGAAAGATTCTCCACCAGTTTAGGAGGATTAGCCTCAAATCTGGAATCAAATGTTGCCAACAATGATCTCAGCCAATTACCGATAATTAGGTGAGAAATCTCTCTGTGTTTTCTCTTCAAACTCTATTCTAAACTTTTCTCTAGGGATTGGAGAGAAATTACCGTAGAACTTCAAAGACGACAGGAAGGATTTGGGTTCCGGATTGTGGGTGGGACCGAAGAAGGTTCGCAAGTATCTGTTGGACACATTGTACCCAGGGGAGCGGCATATATGTGAGTGAAATATCACGTGCTAAAGCCGTCACTAGTTTATGTCATTTTTTATTTGAAATCTTCTATATTGCAGTGATGGCCGCTTACAATCCAACGATCAGATCATGGCAGTGGATGGTGTTTCTGTCGTCGGTGCCTCTCATCACTCCGTCGTTCAATTAATGGCACGTTCAGCTGCTATTGGAAGAGTGCACTTAACCGTTAGAAGACCAATTTATGGATGCGTTCCTCAACTCAGTAAAGGAGATTTAGTTGGCTCACCCGCTCATTCCCCTGCTGGCTCTTTGCCAATTCATGTTACGCTTCGCCGACAAGCATCGGAAGGATTTGGTTTCGTTATTATTTCAAGTGCCGTAAGAGCAGGAGCAACAATAGGTAATGAAAGTTTATTACTATGCAAAGTGAACACTTGTGGTTTGACGTGTTCTGAATTTTTTTTTATTTGAAAGGTCGGATTGTGGAAGGAAGCCCTGCTGATAGATGCGGCCAGGTTCATGTTGGCGATAGAATCCTAGCAGTAAACCAAGTTGACATTTCAACACTCCACCACAGTCAAGTCGTCCAACTAATTAAGGATTCCGGCCTCACGCTGTCACTCAGCGTCCTTGCGGGCTTAACCAATGAGCAAGAGATTGGCTTGTCCCAGTTTTCGCAGTCACAGCGAGGGAACAACGGAGATGTAAATGACTTTGAAAATCTTAAAGATTCGGGTTACGACATTGGTACTGCTTTCGTCTCGCCGGAGAGCCACTCTGTTCATTTTGACTCAAAGTAATTTCAGCCCAGTCATTTTTAATTATTTGTCTGGAGTTGTAACATTTGCCTTTTTACAGCATGCTAGGCACCATGTCTTACCAAGATTTAGCATATCCGGATAGCAGCTCGGAACAGTTATTTGCAGTCCAGTTGAATCGAGGAAATCGAGGCTTTGGATTTTCAATCCGAGGAGGAAAAGAATTCCAAAATATGCCATTGTTTGTTCTCCGCCTTGCAGATGATGGTCCAGCCGCAATGGATGGAAGAGTACAGGCAAGTTCTTTTTCTTTAAAATCGTCAAGTAAGAATTTTGGAATTGTTTGTTTTTATCCAGGTTGGAGATCAAATTCTACAAATTAATGGATTTAGTACGCAAGACATGACACATTCCCAAGCCATTCACATCATAAAATCGGGAGATAGCACCGTTCATCTACTGCTGCGACGAGGTGCTGTTCCTTTTCCATTTCTCAGTCAAAACTTTTCATCAGGTAAGTATTTCACAAATATATAACTGACGGCATGCAAAACTGTCATTACACTAACTTATTATATTTTTACTTAGGATTTGGAAGCGTGAATGGGCAAGAAGAGGAGCAGTCGTTATCCAGCAACAACGATCCCCAACAATTTGTGAATCAGAATTCCCCAATGTACCGTGAGCATTTGGGTAGCTACCCCGCACAGTCCTAAACCCCGTCCGAATTCTTATCCATGACCTTTACCTCACACGCACCCAGAACTACAAAGTCCGCTATTGAAACGCAACCTAAACATATCTCTGTAGAAATGCATGTAATCAGTCTTTCACCGCACAAACTTCTTCGCTCTTTCCGGAAACTCTATTTTTGATATTCTTGTCAGATTTTGTACACACGGCGCACTTAGGGATTATTACGTTCTAAATGTTTTAATTTATTACCAGAAATGTGAGTCCTTTATGCTTTTATTCCAGACAAATTACTTTCTGTTCCAGTCCACACGCAGTTTCCTCACAGTGATATACCGCCGCAAAAGCACCTTAATACGGGAACACCTTATACTTTGTTTTGTTACAAGCAACGTCAGTATTTATTCAACTAACTCAGTTACACAAATCAGAGGCTACCACACACTTTTAACACTCTAAATGCTCTCCAACATTTACTGCTTTTTAAATCATTAGAAAAGGCACACTTGTATAATCACTTTGGCTAAAATAATTTAGCGTAGTTTGTTATTTTTACATTGCTGTATACCCAGGGCATCATTAGCTGTACATTTTAGTTTATTTAAATGCAAATATTGTTTATAAATTGGATTAACTAGGTAGCTACACGCCTATTGCGCGAACTCGAACCCAGTGACTTAAAATGGAGTTTTGCCATAAGACACTTATGAATTCAATCCGTCCCTCTTTGCTGCTCCTGTCCAATATCGGTCACTTGACCTATATGACAATCAGCGTTAAGTTTATATAAAATTATGTTACTAACACCTAACTGTTAACACGGTCCTTTTTAGTCAAATTAATTCCCAATTCCCTTTAGAAAAAAGTGAAACATCTTCGTCCTATAAAATGTTGTGCCTTAGATTAATCAAGAGGAATGTTGTTGGAAATTATTATTTAGAAGAGCAATTAAAGCTAAGGTTAAACATATTTCCTCATTCATTTAGCCTTGCTGCTAAACGACGCGTATGCAAATTGATACGGAGTTGCGGTCTACACGTGTGTCATTTTACGTCGAATATTTCATGAATGGAAATACGCTAACGTAAGACCTCTAACGAGAACAAAAGCCGTCCTCTGACTCTGGAATATGGAAAATGAAGGTCATTCTCTATTGTTGAGGTCAATGCTGTTCTGTTGACTTGTTAATTTGCAGGTGGTAAAGGTCAAGGGGAGGTCATTCTCGTAGGTGTTATTACTTTCCCATTGATCCCCGTGTGCTGCTGCGGCTCGAGTTGGTTCCTCACTTCCTCAATTCATTCGTGCAGCCCACTTTCATTTCAACGCCCAACTTTCCAATTTCTTAACACAATTAAAGTAATCTCAAGGGGTTTCCAAATAGTTGTCATTCTAGAGCTCTAGAGTCTAGACGAAGGTCACTGGCTACTTTCGATAGAAGATAACCCCATTAATCACACTTTAGATAATTTGTATACAACAGAAACACCTTCTTATATGTCAACACTATTCAAACTGACACTTAAGGGTTCTTAAGGGTTCTGCTCCTGAAGTCAACTGAAGTTGAAATTAGTCAATTATAATTAAATTATGGCCAGCATTAGGTCATCTGTCGTCACCATAAGTATATAAAGTGTAGCGAAGAAATTCTCACGTCAAGAAAACATCAATCAATAAAGACTCCGGAATGTAAGTGTTTGTTTTTATCACATTACATTTAGAGGTTTGGTGCATTGCGGATGATTGATGGGTGCATTGCGGAATTCTGAGGTCAATGAAATAATCGATTCATGCGAATTTGCATTCTATTTTATAAACTATTTCTGATGTTTTAAGTGGGTATACTAAAGTTAAGGTTTTAGGAAGGAAGTGATGGCAATTTGAAGGAATTGGGTTCTTAAATTATTCATATAAATCGACATGGTCTGCAGAAGCGTGTCAGGTTTCAGGTATTGGTCGATGATGGTCGATTGAGTTTATAAAGTTGCAAATGGATTCGCAGTGGTCGAAAAGAAAGCTAAGGCTACAGGAAACTATATCCAATTCATAAGTTTCTTTCGACCTTTAGGAGGAAACCTTAAGAGTCCATTTTACTACCCTGTTTGTTGACCTTTGGTAATCCAAGGTGAACTAAAGAGAAATTCTTACACCTTTCTATATTGCAAAAACTTCAAAGGCCAGTACACACAGCCTCTGGTACGTATCACAGACTAGTGTCGTATAGTATAAGTGGCAAATTACTAATTAATCTTACCACTCTACTCGTCATTAGTTGATATTTAAGTTCACATTACTCAGGACGCTATTTGTGGAAACTGGTAATTTAATTTTATAAGCAAAAGTTAAATACGCTAGACGCCTAACATGATTTTCATGAAAGTAAATTCACTTGCGTTTTCTCCCTGCCTGCGTAACGTATTTATGTATTAAGTGTGAATTAAATGAAATTATGAATTTCTTCCAGTTTTATTATGATTTTAATGCCAGTGACGATTTTCAATGAGCAGCGGTACTAGCTATTAGGCAATTACGGGATACACATTAATTCGATAAGCGTAATCTCTTTGTCTCTTGACTGAACGTGTGTGTCCTTTATCTTAATGGATATGCTCATTTAATCTATTGACGTTTTATGATTTTTGATTACCGAGTCAGCACAGGATGACAAAAACTTTGACTAGGATCCACCGGATGGACATTTTGTCCAGTAACAGGGATTACAAGTGGGAGGAAATTCTTCAAACCGTGTACTTTACTGGAGCGTCGTATAATTTTAATTGAATGTCATTCTTTGCAAAAAGTCAAACGACGCTGACCTGTGCCTGTAATTCAATTATCCTGGACAAAAGGGTATGGATATATGGTTAATAATGAACAATATTTATAAAAACGAGAGGCTATTTCTCCGCAATTATTTTCAAATGTATCCCATTATAGGCAAGGAAGGCCCGTGACGCATTCTTTTTGCATTGTTGTTTTGGCTATTCTCGAAAATAGCTTTAGTACAAAAGTTCACAGAGTCCATTGTTTTGGAAAATTGATGATGGCGTTACGCAAAGGGAATCAGGATAGGAAGCGAGTCATTTTTGCAAACTTGGGACTATTGTGTTTTTCAGCAGTGACGGATAGGACGTGTTTTTGCAAAAGACAGTCAAAAACCCGTTTTTTATTAGACTAGTTTATGGTGGAATTCGCAATAAACAAGTATACCTTCTTTCTTGGATTATTTTTTATTATGCAATTCCTAGAAACAATTTGAGGTAGTTCCTTCACCATTTTATTAACCTAGCCAACCTGGCAGTTGACAACTGCCAGTTCTTGAGGGGACTTCAAAGTTACTTACTTTAAATTCTGATTTTGTTTTAATAGGGAGGATCTCATTTGTGGATGAAGACAGTTGAGCACGCTGAGTAAAATGGGGAAGCATGATCCAATACTTAAAGAAACCTTCCAAATCAATGGAAAACCACATTCTGTCTGGCTCTTTGAGCACCAGTTAACATGGTGTCCTCAGAAATATGGTAATTCTAGCACTTTTCCTAAGCATTCAGACCAAACTAACATTGTTTTTATTTGTAGGCGCAGAGGATATGTCCGAGTGGATGAATTTAAGAATCGCGGACGTATTTTCAGTTGACGTTGAAGGTGGGGCGGTTGGGCCTCAAACGAATTGCTGTATCCCCTTTGTATCGTCGTCGGAGGCGACCCCCGTGTCACCGAATCTCATGGTCTACTATGCTCAAAGAAGAAAGAATTCAGAGGTGTGGGAATGTGAAGGAGTAAAATTGGGGCATCTGGATTCTGCTGTTCTGACTGAATGGAGCTTGGCAATTCAATCCGCTCTGGGTGGTACGTGAATACAACGGAATTTATTAATTTATTAAATGAATCGGGTTTTATGTTTCCACTTTTTTGTTGGTACTAGAATTCAAGCATCGGCCGAAAAATCTGTTGATTTTGTTGAACCCGTTTGGTGGGAAGCGACGTGCAAAATCTACTTTTGAAGAAACGGTGAAGCCAATTTTAGAACTTGCTGGAGTTACATGGACCCTAATAAATACGCAGCATCAGAATCATGCTCTTGAAACTTTGATGGGGATGAGT
The DNA here is from genome assembly GCA_009869845.1 of Pseudachorutes palmiensis. Lineage (NCBI taxonomy): Eukaryota > Metazoa > Arthropoda > Collembola > Poduromorpha > Neanuridae > Pseudachorutes > Pseudachorutes palmiensis. The sequence goes on from VNWY01000256.1 coordinate 40,129, forward strand.
CAAGATCGACTGGTGGAGTACGACGTTGTCGTAGCCGTTGGTGGAGACGGGACTGCATGTGAAGTTGTGACTGGCCTTTTACGGCGTAGCGCTGAAACCTCTGCGTCAAATCAAGATACAATACTTCAACCATCTGCTGTCAACATGGCTGTGATCCCAAGTGGTTCGAGCAACGCCTTAGCCTACAGTGTCCATGGAACTGAAGACCCTTGTACGGCAACGATCCATTTGGTGCTTGGAGGATCTGTCCCCTTGGATGTCGGGGCAATCCACGACAATCATTCCGGAGTGGCTAGATTCTTCGTTACGCAAATGTCATATGGACACTTGGCTGACACTCTGAAGAAATCTGACAAGCTTCGATGGATGGGACCAAAGCGGTATGATTATGCAGGTACGACGACATAATACAAAAGCTCTGTGGACAAAGGGATTGAATGAATTCTATTAATATTCTAGGTTTATGCAAGTTCATGAACCACAAAGTATACGAAGGGACGTTGGAAATGAGACTGGCTGGAGACGATTCTCGCAAGCCACCATCTGAATGTTGTGCTGGGAGAAGCTTGTGTGAGGATTGCTCGTCACGACAGGATCTGTCCACCAAGGATTCCATGACCTCCGACTGGAAGAAAGTTGATGGAATGTTTCTTGGTATTTCTGCTGCAAATATTAGTTGCCGTTGTGCCCTTTCTCCACGTGGAATGGCTCCTTTTGCTCATCTGTCCGATGGACATCTTGACTTGATTGTCGTTCGGCAGGCATCACGAACGAACCATTTGCGATACTTGTTGCGAACTGCTGGAGACAGTCGGCGGGCAGTAAGTGCTATACAAAAACCATCCAATGAAAATTTCTTAACTCATTTATTTTGCTCACAGTTCCAATTGCCATTTATCGAGCGATACCATGTGAAGGAATTCATATTTACTCCAATTTCATGTTGCGCTAACAAATCCAGCAATTTGGACGAACTGGGTAACTCTGAAAGTCCAAGTTCAGAAGTGTCTTGCGGTTGCAGTTCCCGACAACAAAAGAAAAAGTACAGCTTCTGGAATTGTGATGGAGAGCTTCTTCGTCAACCCAGCGTCCGTGTCACTGTCCATACCGATTTGATCCGAATCATGGCCAGATCTCCGGTGCAAATCAGAAGCTCTCAAGTATCCTCCCCGACTTCTGAGCTACCACCACCAAACATGGATCCACTTCTGACGGAAGTCCCAATAATATGAGCCCAAGCACTGGTTGTGAAGCAAGATGACAGTCACTCTTCAAGCTCAAAGTTTCTATAGCAAATCAGCCTACTTATTAGCATACATGATTTAGAGTATTCCAAGTATTTTCCGTTCTTTATATTAAGCGTTATTCCGTCCAAATAACTCTTGACGCTGACATCGTTTGGGCTTAGCGGATATAACTGTCAAATTCTCAGAATCCTTGTGTAATGACATCAGTATTTTAAACAGTTCACGCTGTCCAGTCATATAACAGTGCAACAGCATGGAAGAGAGGAAGGTCAGCTATTTCGAATTTGTTTCGTCTGAGCCTAGCAATTTCTGAAGACTTCTATACCTGGCACATTCCTTCATTAATTACTGCAAAGTGTCCAATTTAATTTTACAATGTAATGAATACGGAAAAGCTAAATGTGACCCATAGATATTACGAATTCAATTCCTAAGGACTCAAAATCTCGATGTTGTGCATACACATAATTTTAGAAAGACTCTGTGAAGTATTTTGTTCTAGTTCACTGGATGTCGACAGGGTCAACTTCTCATTTCGGAACTGTAGATTGAACTGTGGATTCTAATTAAGAATCCAACTAAAAGTCATTCGAATTGATCATTTTATTCGACATTTGAAAGGGAAAGATTAAAGTGGAGGTGCATGGTCACTCGTAGGGAATCTGGGCTGAGCCCAATAGCTAGATTGAAACGTGAGTATATAAATAAAGAACATTAAATCACAGTTAAATGGAATTTTTAATTGTAAATTAATGCTTTGGTTTGTCTAAAATGGCGACATTTCAGTTGATCTTTGGGGTTTTCCTTTGTCTGAAACGGCGACATTTCGGATGAATTTTGGGGGCAAAGTGAATTCCAAAGGCGCTGAAATTCGAATCCTATTTTAGCCTGGAAATTAAAAATCCCACTTTTCTTTTTGGAAATTCCACCAGAATCTTTTCCAAATTGGGAGGAAGGTCAATTCACTTGTTTCAATTAGTTCCAGCCAACGAAAGGTAAGGTCAACTGGTACTTGATCGATAGAGGAATGTACTTACTTGTCCCGTTTCTCACAGGGTGGAACACTATCCTAAGAACCACAGGAGAAGCTTACCGGTGTGGGAAACATGGCTGGCGATCATATTGACGAATCCCAGTTCAAGGGACTCTCCAAGTACTTCAACTCTTACACAATGACTGGTCGAGCGAATGTAAGGTCATAAACATTACGAAAGCAATAGCGATAATCAGAGGAAGGAATTTAGTGGGAATCTCTGATCTGTTAACTCTGCTGGATTTTCATATTTTAGGGACTAATCTAAAAACAAACAGACTTTTACCATTTTTCTTAATCAATTGAGCGTCAATGATTCAGCGTCAAGAAACGTTAAAGCGAAGTATGTTAAGTGTTGTAAAGTGGTTTATAATAGCTGTTGTTTAGAGTTTATTGTGAGGATGGGTCCCGCCCATATTTTCCTTATGAATTAAGGTCAAATTGTTGAACTTGATCTGGAGAGAATGTCAACATAATAGAGACATACACAGTAGTTACAATGCGTAACTAAAAGCATCTTTTTTTTGTATATTTCAGGTGGCGAAGGCTACCTATGCTGCATTTGCTATTCTTGGACTCTACTTATACTTGAAGCCAAAGAAGACACCTCCAGCATCAGGTCCAGCTTCAGGCTGCTAAATTACAAAATTGTAGTCGGGTCCTGTTAGATAAACCAAGAAACCTAACAACTATATTAGTCTCATCGAATAAATTCAACCAATTACTAGTTGACTATGTGTTCAACGTAAATTCAAATCGGCTGGTGAGTGTTTTTCTTACTAATCCAGCAACAAGGACTCTTTGTTTTCAATAAATAACTTAATCACAAAAACACGGGCTAGGCACACCGATCGAAGCTGAAAGTGGAAGGTTAGTTTGGACTCGGGTGCACTGAGTACAGATGCTGATGCTGGGGTGGTTGCTTCATCTTTCAGTATAGCAAAGGAAGAAAAACAGAGGTTGCTAAAGAAGCCTCTGCTCACGTCACTTCACGTGTTCGGCTTCCAGTCAGATTTCAGACTAAACAGATTTCACTCGGAGAAGCAACTTTGTTCGTCACTGCTACTTGAGAGGAAAGGGTTAAATTGCTTATTGAAATGCGTTTTGTACAGTACTTTGTCAAGGCGAATCCGGCAGTGGCCAAACTTGGGATTCGAGTCGGACAGGAAATAGTTGACATCAAGTCAATTGATCCGAAATATCCGAATTCGCTCACTCAGCTACTCAATGAGGAGGGCCCGGTTTTGCAAGAATTGGAAAGGTGACGACACAAGTGCACATGCGTTAGTCAAAGTAACCGACATTTTTCTACTTTCAGGGCTGATCTGAGTCATGTCAAGAAGATCCCGATAAAGGAAGTGGATTTGGGTGCACCTCTGAAAAATGTCGACAAGGTCATCTGCGTCGGGATGAATTAGCAAGTGTCAAATTTATATGAATTAGTTTAGACAATTTCTACTTTCCTAAGGTATATTCTCGTTATTTTCACAGCAAGGACCACTGCCTGGAACAAAATGTCCCAGTTCCCCTGGAACCAATTTTATTTTCGAAATTCTCAAGTAACATTGTTGGGCCCTTTGCTCCTATCGTTTATCCCAGTGTCACTAAGGTACGTAAGGGAACAAAGCTGAGAATCCGTTTACAAATATGATTTATCAGGAACTGGATTTCGAAGTCGAGTTGGCCTTTGTTATTGGGAAGAAAGGAAAGGACATTCCACTGGAGAAAGCAATGGAACATGTTTTTGGATACACTGTGGCTCATGATGTGTCAGCGAGGGATTGGCAGTTTAAGAAAAATGGCGGACAATGGCTCCTGGGTAAAGCGATGGACGGCTTTTGTCCCATTGGGCCCGAAATCGTTACAAAAGAAGAGCTGGGGGATCCACACAATCTGAGCATAAGGTTAAATCACCTTTTCCTTATTAATTATCAATCTTAAGCTTACCATGAATTCACTTGGATTTTTAGGTGCTTGGTGAACGGAGAGGTGAAGCAGGACAGCAACACTTCCCAAATTGTTCATAAAGTGGACGCCATCGTTGCATTCCTATCCAAGTAATGAAAGAACTGAATCTAATCTGTATGTAAATTAATGTATAATTTTTCTTCTAGAATTGTGACTCTGCTACCCGGTGACATCATTCTTACGGGAACACCGCCGGGAGTCGGAGTATTTCAAGTACCACCATTTTTCTTGAAGGTTAGTCTATTATAATCTATGCGTCAATTTGTGAAACTTAAATACCTTGTATTTTTTACAGAAAGGCGACATCGTGGAATGTGTAATTGAAAACATTGGACTAATCAGAAATGAAATTATCTGATAATGAATTCCTCTGGCCGAGCAAAATAAAATAAAAGTCAAGTCTCCTCGTATCTTTGTTGCTGTATGCGTTTCAATTGGTAATTTATTTGGATTTGTTCAATAAGTTGATCACATGAACATTGACTCTATACTCTTGAAAAAGGAAAGTAGCAGATTTCCAGTCGAAAATAAGAAACATGCAAAACGCAATTAAATTAGAAATACTGGAAGTAAATCTTGTCCAGAAATTAATTAACCAAAGTCTTAGCAAGTCTTTAGGTTTAAGTAACAAAAACCAAGTTGTGAATTCCAGATCGTGACGCTTTGTAAATCCAGTCAGTCGATGACCTTTAAGCTCCGTCGGTGGCAGTTGGCTCAGTTGATGAGGCATCCATCTCCAAGGCCTTTGGCGAATCCTGCAAATTGAACAGACTTTGTATCAATTATTCAAATGACGCACAACGGGGAATGTCGTTGGCCTAATCTGCTCACCATTCTAACTTTTTTCACAGCAGCATTATCTTCCATTGGCTCATCATCGGTGGCTCCATTGGTTTCGTCGCCTTCTTCGTCCTCCCCAAGCTTCCGTTTTCTTTCGTTAGCAGTAGCGTCGGTGACATTTCCATTCCTAGCCTCTTTGGGTGGAGACGATGATTCTTCCTTGCCTACAGCAGCGATCTGTGAATATAAATATGAAAGCCGGTCATTAACTTTATTCAGACCTGAGGTCATTGGCAGAGACTGTAATGTACCTCGTCGCCATTTGGAGTGGAGATGGATTCATCCAGTTCTGACTCATCAATGGCGTCTTCTTCCTCATCAGCGTCTTCTCCTTCTTCACGTATAGTTTCTACGGTGTGGGTTGCCAGGATATGGACAGGTCCAGCCCCCTTTGTCAGCATAAACTTCGCAGCCAAGTCTGGAAGGCTCGTGTTTAAGTTCTCTTGGTATGTGTTCCCGAACTGGAGATAGACCAATGGCAAGCAGACAGGGACGTCCTGAGCGTTGGTAGTCTTCATCGTCACCATATTGATTTCACCTTGCTCCGCGGAGTCATCAATAATGGCCTGGAATCACCAATCAAAATTGCCAGGGTCAATCAGGGTCATGCATAATGTTGTACATCAATCGGCCGTACACTTCAAATTTTTCAGACAATAGCAAGTTCTTTACTGTAAAAATCTATTATTTCAACCTTACCCTGTCCAACTGAAGAGTGTGACGAAGGGTAACATGCCTTGCGAGGCCAAGCTCTTGGCGGACACCTTCGTCCATTCCAGCCGGGTCCCAGCAAAATTCACGGTGGTCATTGGAAAGTCGAATCGGGACAAAAGAATGCAACACAATTGCGGTAGTAGCTTCCATTTTAGTAGGAAGCTGGTATGAATGAGCGAGACGAATTTTGAAAGACTTAGAAGAAGACTCAGAACAAAAACAAAATGACGGAAGACGTTCACGGAAGGCCAACAGTACTCGACCGGTCACGGAAAGTTCTGGATTGGAAATGAAGAATGCTGGAGCCGACGCTACTTTAGTCCTTGAAATTACAAGGGGACGTCCATGCATGCAATGATGGCCACGAGTCAAAAGCCTCCTGCCCAAGACAGGATAAGGCCATGGAACAAACTTGATTGTTCCCCGGACGGGGCGTGGGGAACGAAGCGATTATTCTGCACCCATCCAGCATCCACCCAACATCAATCTCGTTGAAATGTAAACCTGCTGCAGTTATTCCTGGATAAAAGAAAATGTCACCGCCAACTGGAGGGAAGATGCAAGGACAAGGAATTCCTTTCGGCCGTGTTCACGGGCAGCATTAGTTTTTTTTTCATTGCAGGGATAGAATGTCATTGACATTTGACTATTTAACTTAGTAAGATTCAGTTTTCCTTAGCAAATCCTCCGGTAGAATGTTTTCCCCCTATTTTGGAGATTTTTCGCCTACGGTTTATTTGAGTATGCTTATGTAATCAATTAACATTTATTTAATTGGTTATTTAGATTCAAGGAATCCTCCATTCTTGCGTGGATCATCTCTTTTCCCAGCACAGTCGACTTGCTCAATGGATTCGCATTTGGCATTTCCGACATTGTAATAAGTATTCGGTGGACATTGCTTCGGAACGAATTTCCTTCCGTCACATTGTTGATATCTACTGCAGAATTCTGGATCCGGGTTCCGAACTTTGTAAGGCCAGTCGCACACTCCTAGCAGAGGATTGTATGCAGTCCCAGGCCCACAGGACTTCTGGAAAAGTTGTTTGTTTTCGCATTCGATGAAATGGGAGCATGACCCATCCAATGGTGCAATATAGTTAAATTCGCATACATATTTGGATAAATCTCGTATCCTTCGGCTATGCGTGTGTGGCAGGTAGTTAATGTCGATGTCATGCTCCAAAGAAATCACGGCTCTGCAAGGAGTTTTGTAGGAGAAGTCGCAAATGCTCTTTTCTGGGTTGAAAATTGTATTTCCAGGACACTGCTTGACGTGAATTTGCTCATTTTCACATTCCAGAAACTTGGAGAAAGAGACGAGCATGGAATTTAATTTATGCACATTACATTACAGAGGCCAGTTACCTTGTGACAATCGTCAGGATGGGACGTCATATATTTCATATCCTTGTCGCATGCAAAGGTACCAAAGTCTTTTAGCCGACTTCCACAATCAACATCATTTGGGTTTGCGCACACTTTTTTAATAGGATCAAACAATGTTCCGCTTGCACACTGCTGAGTGTGTATTCCTCCGTTGCTAAAAATTAAAGGGTTCAAGAGGTCATGTTAAAGTTACAGGAACAAAGCCAATTTCCAATGTGAGCTTTTATACCTACAAATCTGGAACTTATTACAAGCTTCTGGATGCGGAGAGATGAAATCAGAAGCACAAGGACTTCGCTTCTGCATCTTATGCATTTCTACAGCTTTCGTCGGAGCTTTCATAAGACTTTGTTCCAAATCCGAAACTAATGATCGCTTTCCGACAGAATGGCAATTAGTATTTTCTACCCGGTCACACACCGACATGCGGGGGTTGAAGGCGGTTCCAACTGGACACCGTTGCTCAAACAGTCGACCAGATGCGCAGTGAATAAAATGTTTACACGATCCAGGATGCTCAAAAATCCCTTCGGTATTCCTACAGAAATCTGATTTCAATTGACTCCGTCGGCCGGGTGGGTCATCAGGAAATTGGATCTGTCGCTTAGCTTCGGAACTTCTAGCTCCCTTGCGCAAAAGCGTTTTAGGGTCATGAACAACTAAAAATTACGCATAATATGCTAATTTTACAGTTAAAATTCAACCATGCTACAATACCTGGATGAGCGCATTCGAACAAGTGCGAATCCACACATGTTTTGTCCAGGGGGTGGAAATGACTTCCAGCCGGACATCGATTGACAGTCAGCTTTCCATCATGGCAAATAATGTACAGGTCACAAGAAGTAGGGGCTTCACCTCTACCATAAGAAAATTATTCAATTCAATCATACAATTTCCTAAGAAACAAAGGAAACTAACTTTCCCCTGGCTGAAGGGCAGAGTTGTCGGAACACTTGCGGTGAAATGTCTTTGCTTACGGCCTCAGGCCCTAAAACGCAGTTCTCATCCGACCAGGCGACATTCTCGCACATCGGCGTCAGATCAGCGACATTCATTTCTCCATTTACTGAGTCAAAATTCTCAACTCAAGGCAAAATTAAAGGCAAACTTTGTAAAATAAAAAATAGTACCTTGCAACATTTGGCCTACCACAAGGACAAATATTTGGATAATCTTCCAGCATCGCTTCTCCATTTTCAAAAAAAGAAAGCGATCTAGATTCTTGAAACTAAAGCTTCCAGCTACTAAAACATTACTCGGAAAATCACCAATAAGGAAAATTTTTTGGAGTAAGTCATAATTTGTCATCCGGGAAATGAAACCACAGGAATCATTAGAAATTCCTAATAATTAATAAATTATTGACCATCATATACCCACAGTTGGCAGTCATGTCATGATTCACTCGGATTCATCATTGTCATTGGCCTCAGCTAAAAGCTAAAAACCTCGAATTTATAGGATCTCCTAGCTTAGCTATAGAGAACAATTTTAAGAGATTAAGAACGATAATAATTCTTAAAAGATAACGAATCTTCCAAAAGTCTTGAAATCAAGAAAACCAACAGATAATTGATAATTAATAAAAAAAAATGATAAATCGAAGAAGGGACGGTGACTATATTTAAAAATGGAGAAGAAAGTATTTTTATAACGAGTAAAAGAGCAAACGAAACATCAAACCAATCAAAACTAAGTTAATAAACGACGCCTTCCATAATTACTCTAATTAAATTTTAAAAATTGTTGTTAATTGAGTGTTAATTACTGTGTTAAAAATCACTGAATTCTGAGCTGTTGGGGCATGAGTGAAACTGAGAATTTTCCCATGCAACAAAGCACGTTTTGAGCGGAGGGAAAAAATCCTCTTTTTTCTTTGTCCCTGCCACGCATTTCTTCTTCTCTTCTCTTCTACGCACTTTGAGGATTTGACCGGGTCATCGGTTGTCCATTTATTCCTCAATTACTGTAGTTAGTTTAACTATTTGACTTAGATTAGCTACATTTGTACCTGTCTCGCATCCTGCTGCTCATGTCAATATGCATCCACGCAGTATCTACAATGAGAAACCAGACTTTGCGGCTTTAGCACAAAAACATAAGTTCCTAAGCCCATTTGTGACTGTGGTAAGTAACTTAAAGAATACCTAGACTTTAATGAACCCTTTGACACCTTGAGACCTGACGGTGTTTATTTTTTTAGAAGGATGGTCGAGGCAGCATCGATTTCAAGAATACGAATGCACTGCGTGCTCTCAGCAGGGCTCTGCTATTGAATGACTTTGGCTTGGACATTGACATCCCACAGGATACATTGATACCCATGATTCCTCAACGGCTGAACTATATTCTTTGGATTGAAGACTTATTCAATTATCCCATTTCGGAAGACAGGATTCGTGGGCTTGATATTGGTGAGATATTGCTAACGAGTCTTGTAGCTCTGGAGTTGTCTTTGGTTAACTCTGATTTCACTCGGTTGGAATATTTAATTTACTTTTAGGCATGGGAGCTACTGCAATCTATTGTTTACTGGCTGCGAAGAAGAACGGTTGGCAGATGGCTGGCGTGGACATTGATGCAAGAACTGTTGCCGTGGCGAGAAAAAACATCGCAAAGAACAATCTTGATGCTCAAGCTAAAGGTAAGATTGAATTATTTTAGTATCTTGGACTCTCATTTGTAACAGTTGCTTCATGACATTTTTTTTTATTTTATAATCAAACAGTGTTTCTACAAATCCGAACCAAACTATTTGCGGACAATTGGGTACAGCCGTTCAACTTTTCCATGTGCAACCCGCCTTTTTTTGGATCGCCCGAGGAAGCAGATTGGTTTACGAAATCACGGAACCCTAATCGTCCTGAACCCTCTGGAGGCAAAACGGGGTTGCCTAATGAGCTTTATGTACCCGGTGGCGAACGAGAGTTCATTCGGACTATGATTATGGAATCGGTTGACTTTGGGACCAGAGTGGGGTAAGTGATGAGATTATTTTGTAAGTGAATTTAATTCACGATTGATAATCATTTTTTAAATATTCTACTAGAATCTACACCACTCTAGTTGGTGTTAAAGCCGATCTACAGTATTTAAAAGATCTCGTGAAAGACAATGGAGCATTGGCTTGTGCAACAACAGTTTTCGAGCAAGGGAAAACAAAACGTTGGGGCCTTGCTTGGACTTTTGACCCCGAGTATGTCCAGAACCTTTCAGCAAAACCAAAAAAGCCTTCGGAAATCATCACTGGCTCCATTGCATGTAAATGCAATCTTGGTGAATTCAAATTGATTATCAAGCGACAACTCAACTCTCTTGATTTTCGATTCTTCGACGAGACTCGCATCGATGGTTCGGATGAAGCCTTTTGCAGAGCAATCGTAAAAGAGATTACGTGGACGAATCTTCGCCGAAAACGCCGAGCACAGGCTAGGGCAAATGGACATGAAAAAGAGGGTGTTGCTGGGGACTCGATGAAGTCCAAGGCTGTTGCAGAAGATGATTTCCCAGAAATTGACTATCACCAATTCACTGAGGGACCCAACGCGCTTCACCTCGACATGATAATGACAAATGTCGTCCAGGGTAAGCAGGTCGAATATAAATTTCTAAGTGGAGTCGCTGGGCCGGAGTCCTTGGAGCAAATCAAGCAGGTTGCGCTGAACGCGTTCAAAAACCACAAGTGTGCTGGACAAGAAGCCGTCGAGGGGGCTGAAGGTGGCGTCCAGGGGGCTGAAGGTGGCGTCCAGGGGGCTGAAGGTGGCGTCCAGGGGGCTGAAGGTGGCGTCCAGGTGGCTGATGGCGTCCAGGGGGCTGAAGGTGGCGTCCAGGTGGCTGATGGCGTCCAGGGGGCTGAAGGTGGCATCCAGATGCTCGAAGAAGCCGTTCATGTAGCTGAAGCAGGCGTCAATGTGATTCAAGACCCCATGCCCAGCACAGCAGCGAAGAAGAAAAACAAGTCAAAGAAGCGTCGTCAAGCTGAAAAGAGGAAAGCAGAGGCGTTGTCCAAAGGGAAACCAGGAGCTTCTGGAAGAGGATCTCAGCCCCACGAATGAAAGCAATATCACAAAATTCCAGAAAACAACAGAACCTCTCTAACATTCCATTTGATGTTTTCATCTATTTGTATAATTTAGTTTCATGAATACAGAGAGATGCGTCTGTGGTAAGGATAAGCGTTGTTGTGAAGCTCTTTTCTGGCCCGTTGGAAGTAGGTTAGCGTCATAGTCTAACGGGAGCTTCTCTGGTGGTGGGTGTGAATCTACCACGTGCTTTCCTTTTAGTTTTTTCCTTATTCTTAAAGCCCCCAGTCGCCCGGATTGTCGCCTATGCCAAAGAATTGCTCGAAACGGTAGGTTCTATGTGACCGTGGAAGAGGGCAGTAGCTAGAAGTGATCCACAAGCACCACGCTTCCACCGCATCTACTAATCTATACGGGACCTCCGTCCATTCCATTTGAGAAGGAGCGGACTGGAACTATACAACATCATCCTGCTCTTCCTTCATCACTGAACAGGTAACAAAGATTCTACAAAATTCTTCCTTGACCCCTTTCCAATCGGAACCATCCCGGCTCTGGGGGGCCTCCGGTAACCCTTTCTCCGAAACCATTTTCAATCAAGAGAAAGGGGAGGAGTGAGGCCTTTTTATAAGGCTCTGGTTTAGGTTTTTTTTAACTTTGGGTCATGGGGTCTGTGCGGGTTTCCATTTGCTATGGGGGGGGGGGGCGATGACCCCGTCTGTCTGGTCACTTTCTCCCGACAGTTTTTTTCTCACGCCCAGAGAAAGTTCAACTCCCTCTGGTTATTTCTCGGACTTTTAAGAATCCATACATAAAGAAACTCCTTTTTCATACAAAGGAAGTTATTCATTTGGATGGATAAGATAAAGACAGGTAGACCGGGGTATCCAAATCAACTCAGTTTTATGCTTTTATTGACCGGAAATGAAATTTTTATAACCTTTGTACCCTTGGGAAAAGTTTAATGGTGGAAAATTTTCCGTGTGCCCTGGGATGACGCAACACTGAACTGCGCGGCTTGTGACGCTCACTGGACTTTCTCCAGTTTCTCCTCGTGACTTTGTAATCTTAGCTGACGTTGACACGCCCCTTGTCGACAGTGGTTGTCACTGACCTCTTGTACTAATATGCTTTTCTTCTTTTAGTGTGCAGCTATACCTGGGTGTGACAAAGTCAATTTCTAGTCGGGATTGACATGGATGTTCTTTTCCTGAATGAGCGTAATCAACCCGAGCAAATCAAAACGGAATCCAAGACTTGTGTTATTAACGAAGTGGCGCCGCCGAAACTGTGCAATGGAACTACAAAAGAATGGAACGATGTCAACGGCACTGCCACTTCTGAATCAGAAACTGAAAAATCCGATGGCCTGAGTGGGAAGGATGAAGCTGTAACTGATGAAGGGAAGACGCTGGAGGATGGAGGCGAGGAAAAGGTCAAAGAGGACGCGCCTGAAGAGAAGAGTGAGGAAGATGCTTACTACGTCCATGACACCGGGCTAACGATCAAAATCGTCGCCCCCGCAGCCGAACCATTTGAAATCCAGGTACGTTTTCCACCTTGGAATTGACGAAGAAGTAATTATGATGCTTCCTGGACATAGGTTTCTAGCAGTGAAATTGTTCAAGAGCTTCATCAATTGCTCATGGAAAGAGAAGACACTTGTCACCGTACCTGCTTTTCTCTTCAGTTGGATGGCGTCGTTTTGGATAATTTTGCGGAACTCAAGAGCATTACGGGATTGAAGGATGGCTCCGTTATAAAGGTCAGTGTTTACATACTATTTTGTCAATGCTGAATGCCATTGAATTCTTTTTGTTTATTCATAAAGGTCGTTGAAGAACCCTACACTTGTCGTGAAGCAAGAATCCATGTGAAGCATGTTCGTGACCTTTTGAAACCATCAGACTGGGCGGATGCTTACGGCGGAACGGAATGTGCTTCCTTATCCTTTCTAAATACGGTGAGCGGAGGGGATTTGTCTGGAAAGAAACGAGTTGTCGATTGTACTCCACCCGACTGTATTATGCCGGGTACATCGAACTCCTTGAACCTTACCCAGATTCATCCGCATAATAAGGAGCAAAAGCCAATTTCCTGCCTTAAGGTTAGTCACTGTCAAACAAGTCAGAGGGAATTGATTAAATATTTAAATCACTTATACAGGTCTTAGCAGCTTCGGGATGGAATCCTCCACCAGGTCACAGAAAACTCCATGGTGATTTGATGTATCTACTCATAGTAACTCTAGAGGACAAAACGTGTCATGTCACTGCTTCCCCAAGAGGATTTTACCTCAATCGCTCAACAATGGAAGTCTTCGATCCACTGCCAGCTCATACCAATAATTATTTGAGCCACTCCCTCATTGAACTCCTGAGTCAAATTAGTCCGGCCTTTCGCAAGTCATTTTCCCAACTTCAGAAGAGGAGGATGAGTCGTCATCCGTTTGAAAGGGTGGCAACCCCGTATCAAGTTTACTCCTGGGTGTCACCAACCATTGCTCACCATATGGATGCCATCAGGGCTGAAGAAGCATTTTCATCTAAACTGGGATACGAGGAGCACATTCCTGGACAAACTAGAGATTGGAATGAGGAACTTCAGTCAACAAGAGAGCTTCCTAGATCAACGCTTCCGGAACGGCTTCTCCGAGAACGGGCTATATTCAAGGTTTGACATTTATCCTAATTATTAAGTCGTAAATGTAAAAAATTTATTCTTTGTTTAGGTTCACTCTGACTTTGTCTCTGCCGCAACGCGCGGGGCAGTGGCAGTCATCGATGGAAATATTATGGCCATCAATCCCGGAGAAAGCCACAAGATGCAAATGTTCATCTGGTCAAACATTTTTTTCTCACTTGGTTTCGACGTGCGTGACCACTATAAGGAGTTGGGTGGAGACGCTGCTGCCCATGTTGCCCCAAGAAACGACCTCCAGGGTGTGGCTGCTTACAGTGTCATTGACCTCGAAGGACTCTACACCCTGGGCACAGTCGTGATTGACTACCGAGGCTACAGAGTCACAGCACAATCTATTATCCCAGGGATTCTGGAACGGGAGCAAGACCAGTCTGTTGTTTATGGCTCCATTGATTTCGGAAAGACCGTTGTTACTAATACCAAGTACTTGGACCTCCTAAAGAAAGCCGCACCACGTCTTAAAGTCTTCCCACATTACGTTCTTAATGAGAAGAGTGAACTGGTCGAGCTATGTTCTTCGGTGGAGTGCAAAGGAATCATTGGGAATGACGGGCGTCACTACATACTTGATCTGCTTAGAACTTTCCCACCGGATGTTAACTTTCTAAAAGGTATGGCTGTCATTTCTCCTTATTCATGATGTGCCAAAAACTTAAGTTTTGTTTTTCTAGATTCTGGTGTGGAGCTAACTGATGACGTGAAAGAAATGGGCTATCCTTTGGATCATCCACATAAGCTTTGTTGTCTCAGGCAAGAGCTTGTTGACTCTTTTGTTGAATCAAGATACATGGCGTTCATTAAGGTGGCAGCATATCATCTACAAAAGTTTGGTTTCAAAACTCAAGTGGCAGAGGAACGGAAACTCCAGGATGCTGGAAAAGCTCAAGAAAACACGGAGAACGAGTCTCAAGTAGTCGAAAAGGAAGAAGTCACCACTGAAACAAGCACAGAAGCCAGTGCCGAGTCAAGCAAAACAGTAGAATTTGTTGAAAATATTACAAAGTCTCCAGAGAAAGCAGAAGGTAATACTTATTAATATTCTGTCTAGCTCCTAATTTTCAATTTAACTCTTTTTAGAATCAACAACGTTAACTGCGATCCGCAATGCTGCGAGCTCCGTCTGTTCATTGTCTCCATCAGAATTTGATCTTCGCTTCAATCCCGATGTATTTTCTCCTAATGTGAAGCATGCGGAGCCAGACGAGGTGCTGGAATCCGTGCAGACTGTCACCGAGCCCAAGAACGATGGTACTGAAGAAGTTTCAAAGGAACCAACCCGCCCCAAAAACTATCCTACGGTTGCTGCTCAGATTCGTTTGAACAGGGAGGCTTGCGACTATCTGCTTTTGCTTCAAATTCCAACATTTGTTCGCGACGTCACTTCTAACAAGTAAGTTTGCATCCCAAAATTACTGCAAATGCCAATTATTGCCAATCTATCCACCCTCCTCTATCAATGCTTTTGGTGTTTCCAAATTGCGCATGGGATTCTAAGACGGCTTTTGGATATTCCTTATTAAGTTCATGTGCCCTGGATAGTGGTTCGACCTTCTTTGGACCCAATTCTCTTCTCATGGACGGAGCTTCATTGTCAGTGGCAATGCACATTCGCGGAATCAATATCCGATATCTGGGTCGCATTGTTCATCTCCTCTTGGAAAGGGAAGCAGCGTCTGAACAAGAAAGTAGAATCGAAGTCATCCCTCCGCAAAATGGTCAAGCTACGCTTACAAATGGACATGGGAGTCATGAAGGACCGACGCTGCCGCACTTTATGACAGCAATTGCCATGATGGAACTTATTGCCCGAAGTGCAAAACACATTTTCAATCCCTATATTCAGGTAAATGACTTTACACTGCATAATATCAAAACAAACATTTCTAAATAAATTTTTGTTTCCCTCTAGAACGTCGATGTCCTAAATCAGAGCGTAGCAATCAGCCATTTCCTGAACTGTATGTTCATGATAGGGTCCCAAATTGTGCCTCCAGCGTACCATGATGAGGTGAGTTTTATTAATTATTTCCTAAATAAGCAATGCTTGTTTATATAATTGTTTTTGGGTTGTAGTTGTTTCCTTCGCTGAAAGCCCGAGGCCAACGAAGTAAGCATAGACAGAGTAACCGGAAGTATGCCAATGCCAATGGATCAAATGGAGCTGAATGGGCTCAACTCACTGCCACAACGCTTTGGGAACAAATTAAAAAGGACGTCTGTTCCTACTATGGATACACATTCTCAGATAATGTCCAAGAGTCTCTAGACAGTGTGCTGCAAGCATATGGAATCCAGCGGATTTCACTTCTTCGCTCATTCTGCCTCAAAACCGGTGTACAAATCTTGTTGAAGGAATACCAGTTCAATCGTTCTTCTTCCTCGGGGAAGGTAAACAGCAATACGTTCGGACATGAAGATATTCTCAACGTTTTCCCAGTTGTGAAGCACATCGATCCCAAGGTAAGGAGTCAATTTTCATCCACCTTTACAAGCAAAGCATTTTCTAACCTCATCTTTTGTTTTTATTAGGCTTCCGATGCCTACTCTTTCTTAGCTACAGCACAGAACAAAATGTCTGCAGGGTTTTTCCGTGAAGGCTATGAATTATTGAGCGAAGCCCTAAATCTACTTAACAATGTTTACGGTGCGATGCATCCGGACATTGCCCTTTGTCTCCGGTCCCTGGCCCGACTAAACTACGTCATGGGTGAGCATGCAGATGCCATGGCATACCAGCAGAAAGCACTCTTCATGGCAGAGCGTCTCTTGGGAGTTGACCATCCAATGACGATCCTCGAGTTCACGCATCTCTCTCTCTACTGCTTCGCGAATAATCAAGTTACTACAGCACTCAAACTTCTCTACAGGTAAAAGCGCTTTTTCATTTCAGTTTAATTTCCCAGTTGTCGTCTCTGTCCTAAATGTTCCTTTTGTAATATTCCCTTAGGGCTCGCTACTTAAGTTTGCTCGTATGCGGGGAAAATCACCCCCATGTTGCTCTTCTGGACAGCAACATTGGCCTGATTCTACATGCAGTTGGAGAATACGAACTCTCACTCAAGTTTCTGGAGAAAGCACTGGATATGAATAAAAAATATTTTGGAGTGAGGGCTCTGAAGACAGCCGTTGCTCATCACTTGGTAGCTAGGACTCAGAGTTGCATTGGTATAAACATTTTTTTAATTTAAAATTCGCTTTGGGAATGATTTAATTTTTTTAATTTTTCAGGTGACTTTCGATCTGCTTTGATGAATGAACGGGAGACGTATTCCATTTATAAAGAACAACTCGGAGAAAAGCACGAAAAGACTCTGGAAGCTTCGGACTGTCTGCAGCATCTCACACAGCAAGCTGTTGTCCTCCAACGCAAAGTGAGTCCACGAAGCTCTTCAACTTTAGAATTACGAGTAGGAAATGATTAATTTAAAAAAAAAAAATTCAGATCAATGACATGGCAATTGGGAAAGGATTGCCTCCAATACAGATCCAGCCTCCATCCATGGGTTCCGTTCTCGACATGCTCAACCTAATTAACGGAATCCTTTTTATGCAAATCAGGTAACACATCTTAATTACTTGTTTTGTTTAACATTGTATTTTAATTGGTGTATTTGTGTCATTATAGTCAACAAGACATTGAGAATTTCAAAGCCGAGTTGGAGCAGAGAGCTCGTGAAATGTCTCCTAATCAAACACAGCCATCCAAGTAAAGTCAAATAGCGTCGTAGGCTTATCCTCCGGAAACTATAGACTGACTATAAATCACCATCAAAACCCGGTAACCCAGTGCACCTTCTAATTAATGATCCAATCAGTCAAACAAGGGAAAACGATTACTGAAATTAAGCGCTCAATTTGTCTCGGAAATCCAAGAGAGATCAGTCCCCGTTTATAAAAAGAAGAAAAATTAGTAATTTACACATAAAAATAGGAAAATGAGGAAAACGAAATTGAATAATTTGAAGTGTACTTCTTTTAGTGAAAAGGGTTGTGATAGACTCCTTTTGTAGTCAACTATTAGCTGTAATTAAAATAATGGAGTTTGGCTGCAATTTAAATGTAACTACCTCCTTATGCTTCCTTTACTTCCTTACCTAACTAAACGGTTTATAGTCACTTTTTTCTTGACGACAAATATTATGTTTTGCTAAAAAATCCGAATCGGAGTAAACGTTGATTTCTAATTTAGTGAATCGGATTGCCAAACTCCTTTGCTAAATAATCAAAACATTTAGAGGAAAAGAAATCTTCCACTTGAGTTATCTGTATACTTCCTGTAGTCCTTCTTCTAAAAATGTACGTTAACTAAAAAGTTCGTGTGAAAAGAAAGGTACTACCTAAAACTTCAATCTGTCCAATGAATCAATTGTGCTAGATAAATTACAAATTCAACGACCCCATGTACGCTGAATTGTTGTTATTGTTAAAGAGTTTACACGCTGTTCGTCAAAATCAAATCAGAAAGTTAAAAGTCACAGTGTGCACAAGTGCACTGCACCGTTGACAAATGCCTCATGGAAGAACTCTTGGAAATGGAATTTCAATCGTAGTCAAAAGTCGGACTTAATCTTATTGTGTGTGAGCTTGACCTTATCCTTTTGTACACAAGAATTAATAATTAAGTAATTTCTTGCTGAGGTCACAACAGTAAGTAGTCCGATTTTAGAGATTAAGCAGAGATCACCTAATCACAACTAAGTAATCAATGTAGTCAAAACCATTATATAAAAGGCGTTGTTTTATCAAAATCCACTCGTCTTAATTACTCTCAGCGTCCTTTCACGTTTCTTTTTGTTTTAAGAAAGAAAGTCACCTTGGCTCATTATTGTGGAAATCTGCCAATTCCCCCGCTACTTGCCTCTTAATTAGAATATTTTTTCACATTGGCAGTGAGAAAGCCACTTCGTTTTCTCCATTTACAATCAAGAATGTCAACAAATTAGGCCCAATCAAAATGAATTGTAGGAATTACTTTCTATCCTTGATTAAAAGTAAGGTTGTCATTTCCTTCCCATTCAAAAGAGGATTTGGAATTGCAGGGACGGAACTGATGTTCAAAATAAGGCGAAGAAACTTATACGGGCGTGAGAAGAGATTTCCACTTCCCCTTTGCTCATAAGCATTCTTTAAATTAAATTTTATTACTACAGTGGACTTTCGATTTTGTACACCCTTTTACAGTACAATTTCCGTTACAGGGCACTTTTTAGAGGTGTATAATAGGACTTAGTCCCATAAGGTCCCATGTTAATACAC
>VNWY01000257.1:0-59259 GCA_009869845.1 Pseudachorutes palmiensis
GCAATTTTTTTCTCATTGCCCAAATAGCGCATTAGGTAGGGCGTTAGCCTATGTAATGGTGGGTCCCGAGTTCAAATCAGACTTCAGTCAATACTTTTTGTCAACTTTTTTCCTGCAATTCCTTTATAAAATTGACTGAATGACCTCATATTGAGCTGTATATTACTCCGAAATTACTATAATATAACTTTAAAGTTTAAAACACCACGTAAACTCCGCTACTTTGTTATACCCGGGTTACCACGGTTTATTAAGTCCTGCAAAGGTCACTTGAGGTTTAAACCTTATGTATTTCTTTTAGGGAAAGACGGGAGGAAGAGAGGTCGTAACTCACAAAAGTTTGGGGTTGGTGGATTCGTGGTGAGACTCCGAGGTCCCAGATTCAAGGAAGAGGATTTGGAAAGTGAGAGCCAGAATGGGATTCTAGAACACGAGAAACCAAAGAGGAAACCCTCAAGACGGAAAGTGAAAAACAAGCTTATAGAAAACTTCCCCGTATACTTACAAGTAAGTACAGTAAGATCCCAGATTTGGATTTTTGGAAGACTGGATTTGGTTAATTGTGACTTGTTTTCAGGAAGCGTTTTTTGGTAAGGGATTATTGGATGTAAACGTAAAGGACGAGGTAGTTGGTGCTAGTGATGAAATGGAGGGAGAGGGAGAAGGACCTCATCCTCGTCTTTCTGGAACAATCATCCTCTCTCCAGAGGAACTCAAGATTCTGGAAGTGGTGAATGGCAAGAAGGAACCAGCAATCAAAATCCCAACAAAAAAGGAAATCCCAGTCAAAGTAGAGCCCAAAAAAGTACAAAAACCTGTGATGAAGGTAAGTGCAAATAGACTGAATCAAAGACTGAATATTGCACCAAGGGGAATTTCTAAATTTCTCTCTCTGCAGGTAAAGAGCTCGGATGGAATTCGTGAACTGTTGCCAATTCCTGGTGATTTGCTGGACAATGATTTAGTTGACAAGATTATGAGTGAGGAAGTCACAAAGGTGCCGGTGGGACTGGAAGAACTCACACGTAAATTCTTATATTTATGCTAATCCGCTAACCGCTAATCTCCCATTACATTGCATTGCATTCCCTTTATAGCCAATGCGAACCTCGTTGAGCAACAAAGTGGTGAGCTAGCAATGGTTTCCACTGCTGACGAAGTGAGTCAAAAGGACGAGCTGACTGACTTTTTGAGTTCAATTGACAATGGTCTTCCGAGCATGGACAGCAAGGATGTAGAGGACATCTTCAAAGGTGTACTGACTGAGGAACCAACTGTCCCATCTGATCCCATCTTTACACTTGCTCCAAGTCTGGGTGTATCTCCGCTCCCACTTTCTGGGCCTCCACAAGCAGCTACAGCCCCGGCTGGGGCCATCCTCATCCCACAAAGCATTACACCAACAACACCAACACCAATAGGTATCAAATTAATAATATTCAACAATATTCACAAATAAACCAACTCAAAGTAACAATTTGAATTTCTGTTTCAGTCCAAGGAAGTCCAAGTCTATCAAGATCAAACTCCTTGCACAACGTACCACAAGGAATGGCATCTCCACTCAATTTCCCACCACCATCACCATATCATTCCGAATACAGCAAGTACGTTCAAAAAGAAACTTTTGACCTTACTTTTGTAACTTGGGAATGGGCTAATGTGGATTTTATTTTATTTATATTAGCAGCAGTCCCCAGTTCAGTCCTGCATTTTCAGAACCACCAAGTCCATGGCCAGCCTCAGTTGACGGAGAAGTTGAGACGCCTGGTAACTACAGTCAAAGAAGTATTTTGAAGTGGGAAGTGGACGAAGCACTTGGGCCAAGTGCAACAATCTCAGCAGTTCTCTATTCTAATATAAACCATCTCGAACTCAAGAGAGATTATCCAAGTAATGACCAAAGAACAAAAGAGTTTAGAACTTGTAAACTGGTTTTCAACTGATTTTCAATTGATTTTCTTATTTCAGATTGGAATGACCGTTCTAAGCAAATTGCAAAGATTTGGCGATCCCTCCCAACTGAGAAGAGAGCTCCGTACCTCCAGAAAGCAAGGGAGAATCGAGCTGCGAGTAGAATGCAAAAAGCTCAACAGGTAAGTCATTGTTGTTTGGAGAGATTTCTGATAGTTGTACACACACACACGACTCACTGCACTACCGGAAGAGGAGATGAATTATCAAATAAGGATTTGAGTATATAGTAGGAAGGAGACTAACTAGAAAGTGAGAATGAGTTACTAATCCGATTTGTATGATTTGCACTTGTGTGATGAACCCATGAAGATCCCACTGGAAACGAAAGTGGGCCTTACTCCGCCTTCATCGGGATCAGAGGAGAGTTCCAAAGGGCCCATCAATAGTGCTGAGCTGTTGCAGGAGGACTCTGGGGACTGCACTTTGCTCCCTCCAGAAACCAGTCCAGCAGTGGCAGTGACTCCAACTTCCTCTGCTCCAGCTGCTTCCTCTTCACTCACTCTTTCACAGCCTCACCGCTGTTTTATTGTTCACATTAACACGACTCCAGCACCACAGCCAAACACCCTCCCTCAGGGAAACTCAAAGGTCACCAAGGTCATTACCACCACAACTCCACCACCTCCGCCACCAAAGGAAATCCAAGGGCCCAAAGTGGCTCCAGAACATGGGCCCACCAAGTGCTCCTCCTCAATGGGAGATTCAACTATTCGCGTCTTGACTCCATCCGAGATCATGCGCACTCTGCCTGCTTTGAGTCAGGAGACTTTTGGCTTTCAACTTTTGGTGAGATTACACACGTCTCTTGGCCGGTCGTCTCTCACCTTATTTCTCCCAGTTCATTTTGCATTGACGTGATACAGGGATGATAAAAGGGAATTTGCATGGATTTCAGTTTCCTTGTTTCCAGCATGCATGACACTCTTTAGGCTGTTTAAGACCATCCAAACTTGTTTCTGCATGGAACCTAACATTTAATTTCTACTTCCGGAATTCTCATGTTTGCTTTAGGAAAGGTTTAATAAGGAACTTAATTCGGGATCCTTTGGTTTTTAGGATCAGGAGAAACTAATGCCACCAGTGAAGGCAGTCCGGGGAGAGACTCAAGAAGAACGACATTGGAAACAACTACAGGCTTATAGACAGCAACAGGCACAACAGCAGCAACTCGCATTACAGGAACAACGCCTTCAGGGAGAACCAAAAGATCACATAGGAACTCCAGGGAAACATCCATACAGTCCGGGTACATTCAAATAGGGGATCCAAATTATGGAAGTTTCTTAATGTTTGGTTTCTGTTGAATTAGGAATGGGGATGGTACACCGTCAAGGAAGTGGAGACATGAGTCAGATGCCGCCAATGGACCATTCACGACAACCCCTTCAAGTCACAACCACACAACATGTACGTCAAGCATAAACGTTTTATGAACGTTTTACGCATGTGCGCTTTGGGTGTTGATTATTTTCCTTTTGACATTGATTTGAATAGATCCCGGAGAGTGTTCCGAGTTCCCTGGTGTCTCCACATCTCCAGTCTTCATCCAATCCACGTCAATCCTTCTCTACCGTTCAACCTGTACGACCTCGTCCTCCTACGCTCGAAATGCCACCGCCGTCTCCATCTCCGCATTACTCATCCAAGCCAGTCCTTGGTCAACACTCCCCTCTGATCTCTCGCTCTCCTATATACTCTCGCATCCCTTACATGCACTCACCGAGACCACCTTTGAGCTCACCAAACGAACCATATGGAAACCCTCCTTCGACTCCAACCTCTGACCCTTATGCCCATCCACCCCCGTCAACACCAAGGCCAGAAACAGACTCCTTCTCCCCTAGTCCAGAACTCTACGGAGGAAAGATGATGGGGAGTGGAGATTATTGCAATAATTCACCCAATGAGGGCTCAGAAGGGGCTTCACCGCTCTCTAGTCCTCGTGGAGGAGTCCCACAGGAAACAAGGCAGCACTTGAGGAATCTACTACAGAGAGAACAAATCAAGAAAATGGACCAGGAACACACATCACCAACCATTCCACCCCCGGCTGACATTCAATCTCCAAATTCACAACAAAGGGTGTTGAATTCTTGGCCATCGGGTATTAAACCTTTTGATTTTGATTTGGGAATCTTAATTCTAAATTTGAAATTAATTGTAGAAGATTGGCAGAAAGTTGGGATGGAAGGAGGTGGACAGAAGCATGGGCTGAGTCCTACTTCTCCTATGGCAGGAATCCAGGGGACTCATTTCAGACACCCATTTCTACCCCAGCAGCAGGGACGAATGGGGGGCTCAGGTGGGAAGCCTATTTTACAAGGCCGTCTCCCAGGCACAGAATTCAGGGCCATGGGCCCTCACTCGCCACTTCCCGCTCAGCAACAAGTAAAACCCAAATGAATAATTAACAGGAATTTCAGGGGATTTCACATTTGTTTTCCGTTTAGGTGGATCAACGAACTCGAATGTTGCTCCAGAGCCAACAGCAACAGCAACCACTCAATCCTCAACAGCAGCGAGGAATGGGCCCTCAGGGCATTCCTCGTTCTGCCGGATTCTCTCTCCATCAGCAGCTAATTCATTCACAAGGGGGACAAGGCACAGGCCAGTATCAAGTGAGGAGTACAGGAGTCTACGATCCAAACCAACGCTTTGCTCAAATGAGCGTCAATGGTGAGCTCATTTGAACATAAAATAAGAATGCAGAGAAATGAGATTGAGAAATGTTTTTTATGCAGGTTCAGAGTCCCCTGTTCCTTCGTCAATGTTGGCTCAACAACTTGGACGACCGCTTAGCACCGGTCGTGTCCTTCAAACTCCGCCGAACCCAGTTTCGAGTCCACTTCCTATTCCGAATATCCAACTCCTTTCACAAGGAAACGAGAGAATAGGGACCGAAGTTCTGGGCACATCAGAGCATGCAGAGCTTCCTGAGAGTGTGACTGCAGAACTGGAAAAGTTGGAAGAAGAGCAACACCGTGACGGAAGTGTTGAGGCTGACGTTGTTGAATTGGCTGATCTTGGGATGGATGATGATGAGTTGCTGGGTATGGGTGCTGATTTCAACATCCTTGAGTACGCAGACCCAGAACTGAATGCAGTTGTGGGCGGAGAGAAGACGAACATCCTTGATGATAACTTGGACTTGGAAGAAGAGAAGGAAGAGGAAAAAGAGCTCAAACGAAAAGAAGAAGAAAAGTAACTTGATTTTGACTTTTGAATTAAGGATTTTAAACTTGTTTGTTGTTGATAATTGTAGACAAGATAAGAAAGGGATTCCTCCGAGCCGAGCTCAATACACGAGTCCAGTTCCAGCAACTCCAGAGCCATTTCCAGCTTCACAAGCAAGTCTCCCACCACCCAAGACTGAGTTTCCAGCACAACAACCGAGTGATGGGTCTCTTCTGAGGGCCCCACAACCACCGCCTTATCCAGGACTCCCACCACCCTACCCTGGTGCTCTTCCTCCTCGTCAACAATCACAGGTATACTATTTGGTATTTCTCTGCAGAAAAGAAAATCTCTCCTATAATTACAAGGATGAGGAAACTTTGCTTGGAAACCCTTGCGGGTTTGTTCTTTTGTGGATTTGAATTCGGGTGTGGGAGTCTGTTTTACTAATTCGTAGTTTGTTGGATTTCTGCTTTTGCTCCTAAGGTCGGAATTAGAAATGGTGGTGGTCTCAGCTTGCAGCCTGTTCCCCCTGTGATGAATATGAGCATGATTTTCAAAAATTCGGTCATTGGGGGTGGGCGTCGTACTGGAACTGGGCCGGGTCCGCTTCCTCCTATTCCTTCTCACCCTCCTGCTCTGCCTGCTAACCAACGGCGGACTCTCCTTCTCCAGGTAAACAAACCTCACCAAAACCCTTGGTTTTCTTTTCAACTCCTCCCTTCTAATAATTCTAATAATAAATTGGCCTTAATCTGGAGAAAAAGAGGAAGGGGAAGGGATAGCGTAGGACTTAATCATTGACTCTTGTAAAGGAACAGCCTCTACTCCTTGAGGACTTGCTCGAACAAGAAAAGAGGGAACAGCAGAGGCAGGGACCGATGCTAATCAACACAACTGCAGAAGAACCACTCCTCAGTGATATCGACTTTGAGAGACTCAAGGCAGACGTCCTTTCATCAAGTAATCTACCACCTAGTCTCTCTCCTCCAACACTTCCAGGTAAATTAATTATAAATTATTAATAAATAATTAATAAATTATCAATTAATAACAATAATAATAAACTAAGAATGGTTTGATTTGTTACACTAGGTCCAGGGCTCCTTCCTCCGCCCAGTCAACAACCACTTTACAATCGACACCCAAATTCATCTGTGATAGGATCAACATCCAGTCCACAACTACTCCATTCATCACCCTCGGAATGGGCCAATGAAAACCCAAACTGCGGAGGTGGTGGACATCGGAACTCTGCTGATCACGGGAGTGAAGTTCACCCAGCACTCTTGAGCGGAATGGTGCCGAACAGTAGCACTCCTTTGCGTCAATTGCCATCCCTCCCTCCACCACCAGTTCCACCTGAACACCCAACAACTGAGCAAGAGAGGCAAATGCAACTCCAGTATGAGCAGTGGATCTACCACCAGCAACAAGTCTTGGCCATGCAACTCACCTACTTGGAAACAGAAGTATCCAAATTAAGGAAAACCAAAAAGGTTGCTTTTTTTAAAATGTTTTTTTAAAAAATGCTTTTTCGTGTTATAAATTAATTGTTTATATTATGTTTTTTATCAGTCGCTGAATAGTAAGCAGCGTCAGCTGAGGAAGAACGGATCAGAGCTGAATGACAACGACGCAATGGAGTTGGAAAGAGTGGTGAAGGAACTGGGTGGAATGCAGAAGCAGTTGGAAGGGGCACGGAAGCAAAATAGACAACATCATACTCTGACTCAGGTAAGTAGTCGTAGTCTAGTGGCCTTGCTGTTTGATTGCATGCATTAATGTCTGATTTGCTGATTTGATGTGAGCAGGATTACAAAGCCAAGTTGCAGAAGAGGCAGCAGATGCTGGGGATGATTCAGCCCATGGGCCCTGGACCAGGGCCTCGTCAGAACATTGGCCAAGGCCCGTCCCACCCTAGCAGTTCTCCAATGCAGTCTTCTCCACATGGGAATCCGAATCAGTCCCCACTTCATTCTACCCCGCAGTCTCCGATGCTAAGTCCTTCTCCGTCCATGAGTCCCTTGACGCAACATTCTCCAATGCCGAGTCCAATGGGACCAGTCCAGAGTCCAGGCCCAGGACCCAATTCAATGGTACAAACATCCCCTAGGGGCTCACTTTCTGGTGGAATTCACCACATGGACGACCGGCCGTTTAGTCCTAATAACAACGACTCTATGCCTCAACGACTTCAGTCTGGAGGAGGCGGAGTGATGATGAGTGGACAAAGAATGCAGACGGGGAAACCGGTCCATAGGATGAGTGGGATGGGACCAGCACCGCCTCAGATGATGGTTCAGAACAATAACCAGCACATGATGAATAGAGCAATGGGGATGGCCATGGGCGGACATCCTCAGCGCCACATGACATTTGTATTGGCAAATGTACAACAAAGAATGAGAGCGGGCGGAGTGGAGCAAATGAGGTATAACGTGAAGTGGAATTGGAATTGGAATTCGTGTTCCTTTGTGATCAACTTTACTTTTAAATTGCAGGATGCATCCTTCTCCTCAGACTAGATTCCAAAGACTTGGGATAGGCCAAGAAATGATAATGCGTGGGAGAATGCCTATGCAAAACTTCCAGCCTTCTAATATTCAGCAGCAATCAATTGGAAAACCGCCTGGAGCTACACACTACAATTCCAACCAAAGAGTTCCATTTCCTGTTCAGAGTCCGACAGGAGTTGCCATGAACATGCGAAGTCCTTCACCTCTCATGCAGATTGGAAGCCCACCTGGGAATCAGCAGGTGGGAATCCCATTTTGAAAGATTCTTATATCAATTTTATATTCTTCTTCAATTCTTATCAATTTTAAACTCCTCTCTAAAAAATCTTTATTTTAGATGATGAGCCGAGTGTCTCCTTCGTCTTCTCCAATGCGAAGACCATCTGGAAGTGGAAGTGGAGGAATGGGAAGTCCCCTACCAGACAGACCCAAAAGTGTAGAGAATCCACTGACCCCGAGGAGCAGTGGGAGTGGTCCTCACACGCCTTCAAGTGTCCCTGGGATGAGCAACATGGGCATGGACCATGCCATGGACCACTTTTGTGACAACGGTAACAAGGAAAGTGGCCAACAGCATCACTTCAATTCCTACAACCTCCACAGTAGTCCTTACTCTGTGGGGAATAGTTCACACGGGGATGGAGGAGGTGGTGGCTCATCAGGAATGATTCCTTATCCAACATTCTCCTGGTTTGGAGGCCCAGACCGCCTGGGCCTTAAAGGGGGTAGTCCCTTCTCAGTCGTCAACGGAGAAACCCACTCATCCTTGCATCCAGATCAGAACCAGTCTGGTGAGAACAGTGTGGACATGATGTCAGGCTCAGTTGAGTCTCTCGGAGGGACTCCGCCTGTCAATGGCGGTGGCCTAAGTCCACTTGGGAATTCAGCTTCTGCTGGGTCACAAATGGTAGAGTCCCAGAACGCCCTTTTGAAGCAACTCCTTCAAAACACGGGTTGTGCAAGCACTAGTCAGTCTTCGACAGAGCCGAGTCGATTTTCTCTTAGTAATTGTCTTTCCGCTCGAACAATCACCAATGCGCCTGTGCATACGTCACAACTCTCAGAGGCAGCGACAAGAATACCACAACCAACGTCCATTCCACGACCACCTGAAAATGTTCAACTACCAACACAAACAACGCCGCCACCACCTCCACAACAGCAACAACAACAACGTCCAATCAAATCAGAGCCAATGGACGGTGAGTACCAATTAATTACCAATTTCAATTAAATTACTAACAAAAACATATGAAAATGAATCTCCTTATTATTGCCTTTAGCTGAGTGTACCCCGTTCCTTATAATGCGGAATATGGTGAAAATGGAAGATGTGAAAAATGAAGAGTTGAACCAACAAGGAGCAAGGAAGGAATCCTATAGTTCAACTCTAGCTGCTACCATTGATGTCGTTGCAAGTGATCAAACAGCCCTGGATCCTGCAATGTATGGTAAGTATAAAGGAAACTTACCTGAGTCACTGCGCAGGCGCCGTTCTTCTTAACTTGCGCATTCTTTTGAAGTGTGGAGTTTTACACTTTCTCCTCCTCTTCCATTCCATTCCAGCAGAATGGGTTATCACTCCACTTTAAGTATTTGGGAGCTATGTTTTCCAGTTACTTTATTTTAATGGAATTGTGTGTGTGAATTGGTAGTAATGTGAGGTTGAGTTGTATGGGATTGTTGGGTTATGGTTTTGTATGTAGAAATATATTGGAGTGAGTAACCTCCTTCCTGGTTGGCAATGTTGAAGTTTAGTGTATTGGAATGGTAGGAAGGAGAATTGGAGAATGTAATTGGTCCATCACTCCGGTCTTTTAGTAGGAATTGTTAATTTTAATTGAGAATTAATCTATGTAAACAGAAGTAAGTTGAGCCTGGTATGAAGGAGAGAATGAAGGAAATGTAACATTAGGGGCATTATGGCTTACTTGGAGCACGGGCTTCTAGGAACTGCTCAATTGGTCATAAAATCCAAATTAAACTTTTATATTGTTGCTAACGTTGCAGAAGCCCGCCGTGCTGAGGACGAGGTGAGGAAGGCAAGGAGGAGGCAATACCAGGCCAATCGAAGACAGAGCATGGGCAAGGGACCACAGCCACCCAGGAAGAGAGCAAGGAAGGTATAACTCCAACACAACCAAACTTCAAACCAACTCGGCCATTACTCCGAATCTCATGATGACATTGAAATTGATGAATTGCCAGGGGTCAAAGGTGGAGGAGGATTATGAACTATACTTGGACACCCTTATGAGTCAACTCCGACAACTCCCGCCAATAGGAATAGCCGAACCGGATTTGGGTCGGAATTACAATGCCTGCGGAGTACCAGGGGTTGGTGACATGTCCAAACTCCAGACTCGGAATTACAATCGGAATCAAGGAGATTTGCTAGGGGAAATTGGCAAGTCCCGAATTCGGGGGGAGCCAGACTACTACAGCACTTACCCATTTGGGACAGAGGAGGCTTCAGAGAGGGATAAGGAACCTGTCTCATCAACACAAAGGGGCTTCTACAACCAGGAATTTGCATCACCCAGACTTGGGATTTACTGTGAGTGTAAAAGGGATTGCATAGCAATTCCAATCTTTAATTTCTTTAGTTACACATTAATTACTTTAACTTTCTTTTGCTTGTTGCAGGTGAGAGGGATAGCCTTGATGAGAGATCTCCTAGTCCTGGCCGTGACCGTGACACGCCTGACACCATCGTCAGCTCTTCATCTCCAGAACCAAGTCACTATGACACCAGTGATCCATATGCAGGTCAGCGTACGAAAATTGTGCTTTACCTACTTCCTTGTCCAATTGGTCCAATTGGTCCAACTGAATTAAGTCATTGACTTTTAATTTGATTTTTGTAGGACTAAAGTACCTTACGGATGGTAAAGAGAGTGAGAGCAGGTGTACATCTCCCGTGTATGAAATAATTCGTCCAATCCCATTGCGCCCAGTACCTCCACGATTCGGTCAGGGCGCAATTAAAGTAGAGGAAACAGTAAGTTTCTCGATTTAAGTAAGATTTCGAGAGTTGGATTTTCTTACATTTGCCCCATTTTTAGGATAAGGAGAACAAGATTAGATCGCCAGACGTTGGCTTCATAAAAACCCGCCTGGGCCTCCGTGAGAATGGGAATGTATCCGTGACACTGACCCTTTCCTCGAATGCCTTTGACGACATCAGTGGGATTCTGAAGAACTTGGCTAACATTCTGTCCATCTCGTCCCCATCTGGGTACCAAGTGATTGACCGGACATTGACCCCACCGAGTCAGAAAGTTGTTTCCTACACGTACCGAAGCAAGGACGGGAAGGAGAGTGTAAACATTCAAAGTATCCTCAACGGTGCAGCCAAGTTCTGTCGCCATTGTGACGTGGTGGTGCTCAACAATATTATTCGGAAGAAGCCTTCGGATCTCCCTGGCCTTTCTTTTCCAGCCGAGAAGGAAGACGGCGGGGATGGAGCTGAGGACTTTTACTTTTGTAGCTCAACTTGCCTCATGCAGTTTTCAATGTCACATGGGATCACAATGGCGACAGAGAACAAAGTAAGCCCACCTTTTTGACTACCCAGTGCAGGGTGTATTCCTTTGCTCTTGTCACTTTGGGTCATTGTTACAGGCTAAACTCCCATTGGGTTTAAAATTAGGTTTAAAATAGTTTAAAACATTGACATTTATTTTACACACCTTATTTATTCCCCCCATATGGGAATTATTTTGCAATTTAAATTCGATTTTGCAATGACGAGTGGAAGAGTGGGGTACGTTGTGTAATCCGTCCATTAAGGTTCTGAGAAATGCTTGAATGAAAGGCAAGTGCTGGAAGGTTGGAGAGATGGAGAGATTTTGTTAATTTTCAGCAAAGAGTAGCGCCCTCTTGTAATAGTTTGAGTGTAGACCTTGCTCGTTCCACTGTTGTACTGATTGAATTTGATTTAATTCCAGGCTGGTGCTGTTGTGAAGCACCCAAGTGAGTCTGAGCAGTCGGACAGTTCCATGGATTCCAAAGTGATGAACAAGGAGAAACTGAGCAAGACAACCAAAGACATCCTGGAGGTAAAAGCGGAAGCGAAGCTTCATCATCACAAGAATATTAATATTAGAACATGTAAATATTCTTTTGTTTCTTTAGAAATCTAAGGCTGTGGAGATTGAGGCTAAAGACATCCCAAAGGTTGAGTTGGTCGATGGGAAGAGATGGAAAGGGCTGAGGTACAAGTACTGGGCTCCAAGCATCCAAGCTCACAAGTATAAAAGACCTTCAGATAAAGAACTTACGGAGGTAGGCCATCATCATTTCTAATCAGAATCCCTTAACTTAACATTCGTGAATTCGGTAAAGTATTTTAATTTTAAACGTTTTCACATCACAGTATTTGAGAATGAGAGCAATCCTTAGGAAACTTGGGATAATTGTAATGAATTTGAAATTTTGTGTTCCTTACAGCTCCTTTTCCGTATGGCCATAACTGTCTCTCCACCCAAACTGCCAGATGATACTCGGCAGTGTTTATTTTGTCATCAATTGGGAGACTCTATTTCAGATGGGCCTGCAAGGTATCCACATTACATTAAAATTACATTAAAATTACATTAAATTACATTAAATTACATTAGATTAATTGAGATTTGGGTTTCTACAGACTACTGAACCTGGATGTGGACAAGTGGGTCCACTTGAACTGCGCCCTTTGGTCAGAGGAAGTTTACGAAACAGAGAATGGTGCATTAGTCAATGCTGAGGTTGCTCTGAAGCAGAGTCTAACTTTGGAGTGCATCGCTTGTACCCAGAAAGGGGCTACTGTCAAGTGTTTCAAAGTCCGATGTTCCTCTGCCTATCATTTGGGATGTGCTGTTAAAGAAGGATGCGTCTTTTACAAGAACAAGGTTTGTACTTGTATTCAACAACTTGTATTCACATTTAGTTTAGTTTACCATACAAAATGCATGATTGTCCCTTCTGCAGACCGTCTACTGCTCCGCCCACATTCCGAAAGGAGAAAAGGACAACGAGTTGACAACTTTGGCAGTTTTTAGAAGAGTGTATGTTCAGAGGGACGAGAATCGACAAGTAGCTGCGGTGATGCACCATGCTGACCAGCATCACCTTCTCCGTGTTGGATCTCTCATCTTCCTTAGTGTTGGACAACTCCTCCCACATCAGCTCCCAACTTTCCACACCAGGAATTACATCTACCCAATTGGCTACAAGATTGTAAGTCTCAGTATTTTATGTAAATAGGAAAGTTAACTTTACATTTTGTATTTGAAGGTGAGATTTTACTGGAGCATGTTCCGTGTGAACAAAAGGTGTCAGTATGTTTGCTCCATTCATGAGTTGGATGGACGTCCAGAATTCCGTATTTCAGTTGATGAAGACAGGGAAGAACGGCTAATCAAATCCCCAACTGCTCAAGGTGCTTGGCATCATGTTCTTGATGCTGTGATGAAACTCAGGGCTACCGCCGACAGTATTAAAGTATTTCCCAAATTCATTACTGGCGAAGACCTTTTTGGACTTACAGAACCTGCCATCGTCAAGGTATGCTTAAATAGTATAAACTAATTTAATTTAATTCAATTAATTTAATTCAATTAATTAAATAAAATTAATTCAATTAATTTAATAAATAGGTTCTGGAGTCTCTTCCTGGAGTGGAGACGCTTACAGACTACCATTTCAAGTACGGACGAAACCCACTACTGGAACTTCCATTGGCCATAAATCCAACAGGATGTGCTCGGTCCGAACCAAAACTCAGAACTCACTTCAAGCGACCACACACACAACGAACAGGGAGTTCTGCTCGCTCCACTTACTCGTCCTTTACTCCACTGTCTTCCAGTGACGCCGCTTGTCCCTATTCAAAGCAATTCGTCCATTCCAAATCTTCACAGTACCGGAAAATGAAGCAGGACTGGAGAAATAATGTATACTTGGCAAGGTAAGCCAAAAAGACCAGATTTGAGCAAGACTAATTGAAAAATTACAATTGAAATTGAAACTAAAAAAGATTTTCTGCGCAGGTCAAAAATCCAAGGATTGGGTTTATACGCTGCCAGAGACATCGAGAAGCACACAATGGTGATAGAGTATATAGGGGAAATTATCCGTTCAGAACTGGCAGAATTGAGAGAGAAGAGATATGAAATTCAGGTGAGGGGTCATCATGGAGTCATCATTGCGCAGGCGCAGGAACTTTGCTGACATTTTGTGTTTTTACATTTTGTGTTTGTTTTTGTGTTTTAGAACCGTGGAATTTACATGTTTCGTGTTGACGAGGATCGAGTAATTGACGCCACTCTTTGCGGTGGTTTGGCCCGTTACATCAACCACTCCTGCAATCCTAATTGCGTTGCTGAGCAGGTTGAGGTTGAGCGAGACATTCGAATAATAATATTTACGAACCGTCGAATCTGTCGAGGTGAAGAGCTTTCCTACGACTACAAGTTTGAATTTGAGGATGACCAGCACAAGATCCCATGTCTCTGTGGTGCTCCCAACTGCAGACAATGGATGAATTAAGTGAGTTGTAACTCACCCAGAAGTCAGTACATGAAGTCAATCAGGAAATAATTGCAATTAAGCCATTTTCATTTATCGCATTATTAATCAGAGTTTTTTTCGCACTTTTTTTCATATTAATTCCAACAATTGTGTTCTTTGGACGGGGAGACGAGAGTTTAGCATTTCCCTTCACTACGATCTCTCTGCTGGTGACCGGTTTAGTGAGTGAGAGAGAGACAGTTGACCTTTGACCTTTTTCCTTCTTGACCCTGGCACAACAGACCCATGTCTCTCTGAATTATTGATTATTACTGGGCAGTCCCTTGTGGCTCCTCTCCTTGCATTTAGATCCACCTCTACTTAAACTCGAGTCAAAAGTCAATTACGGCGACATTCAATCAAGAAAATGTCGCTTTGGTTTTGGATTACATTAGAGAATAATTTATTCGTTATATACTCGTACCTTATTTTTTAAACTTCTTGTTCATAGTAGAATTTACATTTACATTTAATAGTAAATTAAAGGATTGTAGAAAGAGCATTTAGAGTGGACGCTATCCTCTCCCACACGCAGGAAATTATAAGTTAGAAGGTTTCTTTTCTTTTTTTTTTTAAAAAAAAAAAACAATGTTCGCCACCTCTTTCCTATTCAATGCAAAATGTTGGAATTCTCTTGAAATTTGTAAACCAAGGATGTAATCTAAATAATAATATATATAGATATATAATTATTTTCTTTTGTAAACTTGAAACTTGACGAGGATCCACCAAATAAGAAGGAAAGCGTAAATTGGAAACCGGACTTTGTGATGTGAAGTACCATGTTTAATTAAATTCTTTGAGCATCATTCGTCCCTTTACGAAATACCGCAATGGTTAGCAAATATCACCAAGGAAAAGAAATTGCTGGAGTTTTGAGTTTTTTGAAAACAGAAAAAAAGTCTAAACTTCAAATCGACAAAAAGAGGAAAGCCAGGGAATTTAAAAAAGTCTCAAATTAGATAGTGATTTTGAAACCTTTTTTTTAGCCATGCAGTTGCTCTGGGCTTTGGGTGATTTTTGATTGGACAATTCTCGAACTTTCCTCTGCATCACAGGTATACTTTCCTACAATTTATACCCAAAGGTAATTAAGTTTTTTAACTGATGTAAAATTATAATTAACTCACCAGAAACGAAGCACTTTTTGATAAGGGAGACTCTGTACCCTGAGCCAATGAGATGAAACTCATTCCCAGATAAAGTGGAATTTTCACAGCTGAATTGGGCAGCAATAGCTCCCTGTAAAGTAATGAAATTTGTCAATTTTAGAAACTCAAGGACAACGATTCTAAAGTAAAATTAGACTTACGACTGTTGTCTGGTAGCTGGTAACTTCAAATCTAGCACGAAGTGTGCCAACTCCTTGATTGGCTGCTGCACATGATATGCTCGGGATTTTCCAACAGGCTCGCATGGTATTGGGAAACCTGTTGAGAAGATGAATTGAAAACTAAATTTTAGAATTTAGACCAAAGTTACCATTGGCCTGTTGGTTTTGACTGCATGCTTTTGACTCCGCCGTCGACATGTGCAGCGACACAGACGGAGAGGAGAGGCGGAAGCTCATTTTTGGTATTCGTCATGCTTGGTATTTGACTTTGGGCTGAGGGTGCCATGGCATGGCTGTTGCATTTGTAGTCGATCCGGAGATCAACTTGGGAGGACTCGTGCTTCCAAAACGCAACCAGATGAAGTGGACAGGAACCAGCACCAGGTTTAGGAGTAATCTGAAACAGGAGACGAAAGAGATCAATTTCATCCACTTTCAAACCACCACCTCAGAAAGCAATTTAAAGCAAGTTGAGCCCATACGTGGTATTTGAGAATGTTCACATTGAAGTACGACGCATTCGGATTCTGCTCAGAATTCTTCTTCAGTAGGACAACTAAGGCACTCATGTTGAACTCCACCGTGAGGTCATCTTGTTCTCGCTGACTAAAACAACAAACACAGATTTTATCAGCTAATAATCAACTAATAATCAACTAAATATTTCCTTACATATGAACAAGTTCTTTGTTCCATACTAGATTGTCAAGTCGCTGCAAGGTACGGACTTGGAAAGCCAACTGACTTGGATTTGGATTGCTGGAGAAAACATGGAGGATTCCCGCAGGAAAGGAAAGCATCATATCACCAGTCATTCTTACTTGGCACCTGGAATAATACAAAAATTGTATTTGTATTAATATATTTACTTTTAGCAGTCTTTACATGGTCTCATCGTTCCCTTTGAAACGAGCATGGACAATTTCATGGAAGGCAAC
Source organism: Pseudachorutes palmiensis (assembly GCA_009869845.1). NCBI lineage: Eukaryota > Metazoa > Arthropoda > Collembola > Poduromorpha > Neanuridae > Pseudachorutes > Pseudachorutes palmiensis. Next base: position 16,494 of record VNWY01000257.1, read on the forward strand.
CGCTAGCGGTATTGTGTCCGACATTCCAATGGTAAGCGGCGAAGGGCCCCTCGACCCAGTGACAAAACTCCCTACACTTCTTGTGTCCAGACTCCCTATGCTCTCAGTGCGGGACATTGCTGGGGATGGGGAATTCAAGTTACGCTGGAGGAGACCCTGGAATGAACATAATTCACAAAATTATTATTCTGAAAGTTTATTTAGAAAAAGGTCAGGAAGGTCAAGGGGAATTACTTACTTCTGGTCGGGGTCTGGAAGGCGGACGTGGAATTGCGACGAGTCCACTGGTTGGCGTCGGTGTGTTACGGAATGTACCTACCTTTGGTGGTAGAACTGGCTGGATATCCCCCACCTCGTTGAATATATCCGCCAATTCTAGGAAACATTAAAATTATAAGACAAAGGACACTTTGTACTGGAATGTAAACTGAAGTGTAAACAATTTATACCTGAGTAGCGAGAGGAGTCAGTACTCATTGGTTTAGAATTTGTTCTATGATTTGTGGCAGCTGGAGGACTAAGTGGTGTGTAGTGGTGCCGAGGTGGTGGTGATGAACTCCCGATTCTCTGTGACACTGATTGTGACCTTTTCATTGTGGTTTCGGCATCATTAAGAAGTAGTATCTTTCGACACTGGAATTCGACATCAGAATTGTTGAAATTCACTACATTTTCATCAGTAAAGACTTACTGAAATCCCCATTGGGGAGAGAGTCATGTTCTCCACGGTGCTTCGAAGTTCGTCAACACTCGCACTCAGCGGACCCCCTCCATTGATCGACGGCTTAATTTCAAAACGGAGTCTTTTATCCCGTTCGTCATCTGTGTAAGGATCAAACCAGTTTTTATAAGCAGTGAAAAGGCATCGTGTCAAGAGTGGGCGTACCTGAGTCAGACTCGGAGCTCGAGTAGAAGCTGCTTTTATCATGTTCGAATGTTGTTTTGGGACGAACTGTGTATCCCTCATCATCGATTTCTGCCGTCGGAGTGTTTGACTGATGAGTCCCTTCCTTTTCATCTCTAACCACCAAAAGTTATGAGTTGAGAGTGACACAGAATTGGCTAATTAGAGCTCAAGTGATTTCTCACGCGTCAGACTTATTATCTTCCTTTCCACTGAGGTTAGAGGAATCCTTCTTTTTAGATTTCTTGTCCTTTTTCTCCCGACGACTTCGGAGGAACCCTGTAAATGGAATTACACACTTCATCATCACTGCCAAAATTGGACTGAGAAACTAATGCCGATTACAAAAGAGTTCTGACACCAAGTCATAAAAATGTAACTCATAAACAAGTGACTATAGAAATGAAAGTTAAGAACCTGCAGTCCATGAAGAAATGCTTGTGTATGGAGAGCGAGAAGAAGAGTCTCCTTTTGTTCGCAGCGGAATGGAAAAGATGATTCATCATCAGTTATTAGCAAACAACAACCAACTAAATAGGATCCTGACTTGCTCATTGGCTACAAGAGCTACAAGCTCTAGACCAATCTCAGACTAAGGGAGACGGTGAATGATAAGCCTACTACTAAACTCTATAATTGGCACTAGAGCCAGACTGGGCGGAAATGGGAGTGACCTTCACTCCCTATTAGCCTTAATTCCTCAATCAAACTGTTGTTGACATACCCTGGGAGAGTGGAATGAACAAGTTGAGCAAGGACGTTGTTCTCCGTGACCCTTTATTTGGCCGAGTCTCTTCGGATATGTCACCATTGGTCTCCCGATGACGGACTTTGTCTCCATTGACAGACTTTTCATCAGAAGCACCGCTCTCAATACTCTCTCTGTCAGCACCAACACCTCCACTGAACTCTTCCATCACTTACTCACACTGTTTCTACAAGAGAAAGAGACGGATGTCAATGTCAAAGAGAAGGATTAATATCAAATATCATGTCAAAGTATAGTAAACCTTATAACCAATATACTTACCAATATTTATATGGGCGGTGGTGTACTTTGTCATGCTGCCATTCTCTTATACCCAAGGAAGTCCGGCACGCGTCCCTTTGGAAAGATGAATATAAAGTTATATTATATGAGAATAGATTGAATTAATTGTGTTTGTGTTGATTACTTACGTGATATATTTGTGGAAGAAATGAGGGCGGGTGTTGAATGTAAAGGAGGGCGGATGTACTTGGTTGATGTTTCTTTGGTCCAGTGTCCACTCCCTGCCTGGACAGGATGGACAGGATGGTTGTTGACGAAGTGGATGAGAGGTTGTCGTGACCCAGTCAAAGGTCACGGCCCAAGTGAGGTCGCAGAAGCATGACGAACAGAGGAGACTCACCACTTTTATCTTTTGTTGTGATGAGATTTTTTGTTTGAAGTTTTGAAGATTCCTTTCGTGGGCACCGGGCTTGAGCCATCTAGCGGTCAACAAGACCTAGCGGACTTCGGAAAGTAATCAACGGTACATTAATTGATCAATTAACAACCTAATTAATTGATAATGGGAAAGGAACAATGCAACTCTCCATTTCCACTCTCCATTGTAACAAATAGGTCAAACACAAATAAAAAAAATTATAACTTATTACCACTATCACTTTCAATACAAAGAAAGTTGACATTCACAAGGCTACCACTCGGCCACTCGGTCGTCCAATGACAAACGATGTCACCTCCAATGTCAACTTGGAACCTAACATTTACTATCAACCTCAAGCCCCAGCCTCTTTCATCTTTAATTCAGGAATTCCCCTGTCCAACTTTCTCCTCTGGGATCTGCCTCCTCTTGAGCTTTCTCCGTCGTTGAGCGCAGTTTCTTTTTTAATTTCATTTGATTGTAATTCAAGTTGCAATTAGTGTGCCAGTCCCAGCTTTCCTCTGGCCACTTTAGTCTTCTCGATGTTGTAATAAATTCTTGTAATAAAGGGATACAGGAGTATCCTTTGGAGTATCCTTTGGAGTATCCTTTGGAGTATCCTTTGGAGTATCCTTTGAGATCGATTCCTTCCACATTCCCCGCAGTTTCATCCTTTCTGTTCGTACTAAACAATGAATTAGATTTTATTGAGCCATTCAATTTGTAAGCAGAAGGCTGTCCATGTCCACGCACTTGTGAGCCATGTAATTGTGCCAGTATTAGCAACAGATGAATCAAGGAGCCATGTGCCAAGAAATCCATACACACCTCCCTTCATCTTCTAACTTGCTTCTGCTTGCTTCTGCTGGCTGCAGAGATCTAATGCTTACTGCTTTGCTAATAATTCTTACTTTCCTTTAGACTCTGTTAAATGTTGACTCTCTAGTCCTGTTAAATGTTGGACAGGTTGTGAGAGACAAGTGCCTGCTAGTAGACCCAGAAATGGATGTGATTAACTCCTTATATTCCTTTTAGGCCGGAATGGAAATATTGTAATTTGAGATTGCAAGTAATCTTTCATCACTTTAGTTTCGCAAGGTATAACCAGTCCAGTTGGTTACCTTGCAAATGTCTTTCAACGGAAGAGGGATGTCGGTGATTTCGGGGTCTGATTTTTATATTCCTTTCACCCTTTTCCTTTCCGTCATCGTCGATATATTCCAAAGCTTCCATTTCCCATTTTCAACCCATCCGGGCATTGAGAATGTGCAGATGATACAGGCGACGACACACATTGGGACACACATGGTGACACACACATGGTTCAATGCCCTCCAGCCATTCCCACAGTCATTGACTGTGTAGTAGGTACAATGTGTATTAGTTGGGAGTTGACAAATTGGGAATCAAATTCGAAGGTTTGTTGATGAGTAAGGATTAGATTAAATAAGGGAGAGACGGAGAAAGTGTGAAAGTTGAAGAAAGTTGCCCCTTTTGGTTCTTAACTTTATTACTTTTGCAGATTTATCAATAATGAAGTCGGAAGTTGTGAAGTTGACAATGTCCTTGTTAGTTAATCCCTTTAATCTTGTTGTTGATCCGTGATGGCAATGGAGCCTATGGTGCTATTGCTATTGCCATCTTTGTCAAATAAACCAGGCTGACAGACGACTACTTCAGAATAGAGTAGCAATGCGGACAAACTACCAGGGAAAGTTTGAGTAAGTGAAAGTTTGGATGTAAAGGATGCTGCTGGCTGGGGCGCAGATCCTTCTGTCCCGGGCACAAAGCAGCAATACCTCCACCCTCGTCCCCGTCCTCACACGCTGCTCCTCCAGAGTCAGCGCTCCATTCTCAACCTTCCCGTTTTCCTTTTGTATTTCAAAGTTTTTGCGTTTGGTCGTCATCCACCTTCCTTCCTTAGTGTTTTGAAGACTGTCGAAGAAGGAGTCAGTCAAGGAAACCGTTGGAAATAAGGAGACCCTTAGGTACCTTAAGCCCTTACTCTATATACAATCTATCCCATCACAACCCCAAATCAAGATCAAATTAAATTCTTCATTACTCAAACAAAACTCAAAGTGAAAGTTCAGCAAGAAAAGGAAGAAGCCAGACGCCAGAATTATCATCATCAAACCCACCAACCAGAGGTAGACTCTCTAAAACTTTCTCCAAACTTTCACTCATTTTTCTTAAAGTTAAGTAAAACTAAAGTACTACTTCCGGATTTGTTGACATTCTTTACATTTTGAGCTTCCCAACCTCATTTGGACCTTGGTAACTGAATGGGGATGGAAAAATCCAGCAGCGTCAGTTGAATATTGCAAGAGTGAAAGTGGCAACTTTCACTCTCCCAAGCGTCTCTTCATTTCCATCCTATGCTTACTTTACTGAGGAATCCAAGGGACAAAGTGAGTCCTTTGGACAAAGTGGATTTCACTTTATTCACGCTTCGTTCAAGTGAGGATGGAATAATGGACACCAAGGCCCAAAGGTCGCTTGCTCTTACAAATTAAATACAAAAGCCTCTGTTTATTCATCCATGTTCAAAACAACCTTATACCTTATTTACTCTTGTCAAGAACAGAAACTTTGAAGACTTTTCTCCAAATACTTTCAACTTTTACTTCCCCGAGTGCCAAATTAAAAGCTCCTTTGGGTCCTTCAATCATTACGCGCCCGGTTGGATTTTAAGTTCCATCCACGCCTTCTCTTATGGCTAATTAACTCACTCCTTTCTTATTGGTCCTTTCTTAGAGTCCCATTCAAAGTGGGTATTCAAAGTGGGTATTCAAAGAGGGTGTGAATCCACACTTTGCTCCAAATGAGTCAATGGAAACAAATGAATCCTCAAATGAATCCTCAAATGACAAGGAGATGGAACAATAGAAACAAATCTTAGTAAAACTTCAAAGCAATTAAAAGAATTCCACCTTTTCCTTCATCCGAGGTTCTTTTATTAGCCCAATTGTCTTGAAAGAGACATAGAAGGCACCTGCCAGGATGGAATTATAATCCGAAAATGACAATGACGCAGGGATATCATTAATCCAGGAAACCTTCTGAGTTGAGCATCTTTCAACTTCTCCAGTTGAGATGTCCTTATAGGTGGACATAGGGTACTTGTGTTAGCACCAGTGCGTGGATAAGGGTCCTTGAGCCCTTGGAGAAGAATGGTGGAGTGGGTGGGTCCAATTAGGAAGTCTAAACTCTTGCTGCGGGTACTTGCTGTAACTCTATTATAAGTTTAGTTCCATTTCTATATCCAGATATTGTATTTTATCATTCGTGTGTTCATGGGTTAGCTTCTGAAGCTAATCGGAGAGACTGGAACCACAAGGACAGAGATGGATGATGGGATTCGAGGAATCAGTTCATGCCTCGCTAACACATTTATGATCCCTTTACTACTCCCTTAATTATTGCCGTACTGACACTTCCTAATGCACTCCTAAAATTCCAATTATCGTCTCTGTCACTGTCCCTAATGGAGGAAACAGGAAATAAATGGGATTCCAATATGGCACCCAGAGTGTAGCGGAATTATTAAGGAATTGTCACTTTGTCTTCCTTTGATGCTCAAAATTGACTGCTGTTGCTTTGCAACATACAAATTCAGAAAACTTCATTTTTCTTTTTGGGTTCCAAAGTGCTTGCCACTTCCACCTACACAATCCCAACTGACGAAGATCCTGTCTGAAGTTTCAATCCTGGAGGCATCACTTTCTATTTTCAAATACTTTCTACCGGCGATTTTCAACGAAAATCATACCAAACACTGGAGAGGAAAATCCAATTTCAAATGCAAATAATACACCGTCCACTCCACAATATGCTCAATGCTTTCACCAATAAAAACAAAACTAAGAAATAAAAGTTTGAATTGAAAGCGTAGTGGCGTGGTCTTTCATCTTGTGCTCCAAAACGCCTCTGGCCTCACTCCCCTTGTCCCTTGTTTCTTTTGGTGCTTTTCTAAAAGGTGCTTTTGATTTTGTAAATGGACCTCGTTTGAAGCTTGAAAGTGGATTATGACGCTGCAAACGCTGCTCCATCTCTAATTGAATTTGGTTTCAGGTTTCAGAGCCATAAATTCCGGAAGTCAAGAGCCTTGTTGGTGACAAAGGGAGCAGAGAATGAGCATTCGGAGAGTCCGTGGTTCCTTCCGCGGGTCTATGAAGAGATTTGGCAGTGGCGAATCTTCCAAGAAGCCCGTTCGTCCCTGCAAATGGATTTTTCGGAGGAATCAATGGGTCCTTCTCTATGGTGAGCCCATTATGACTTTCCCCTGAGCCTGTGTGACAAACAAAAGAAAAGAAAAGAACAAAAGGAAGGAGGTAGAAGTCTTAATTTAATAACATTGGTATAAATAGTCTACATTTAACAACTATTGGTGACCTTATGACCTTGTCAAACTAAAATATCACAAAAACAAACACTTTTGCAAAAGGAGAAGAGGCACGTCCCGTCTATGGGGCACTACAACGACAACTCGATTGGATGCTGTAATGAGCAAAAGGCTTTAACGTCGTCGGAACGTACACAAAGCTTTCTAAAACTTTGATGCTATTTACTTTAACTTGGGCGTATAAGGAGAGTGCTTTCTTCCCAGAAGGAGTCTGCCATTCTTCCTCATGGGGAAATGAAAGGAAATGGGGCCTAGGCCTTTATTAAAAATTAATTTCATCACATTGGAGTAAATGGAGGAGGGTGGGAAGGAAAACTTTAGACCCCTTTAATTGTAAATAAGAGTGGAAGAGTGAGGACTTGGGATCCCTTGACTTGAGTCCTTGATGAAAGGACTACGCGCCACTTCCTGATCGTTCTGTAATTTGATCCAAAGACCAAAGTCCATTGGATTGTGACACAGCCGTGTCCTCCGCAAAACCTTGAGTCGAATTCCTCTCCAGAGGAAATTAGATGAAAGGATTCATTCTTCCGAATCCATTCGTCGACCCGTCCCTTGGGAGGATTGGATTCCAATTGAATTTTAAAAATGAAGTCTCATCAGCCGAAAGTGGATTAAGGTGATGGTCTCTTCTAAGAGTTTGAGTAAAATTGAGAAGGGATTGGTTGAGATTGGTGTAGAGTGTAGAGCTATTTCCGAATTCCGAATTTAGTCATAATTGTGATGATGCCATATCCGCGCCAGAGTCCTAGGAAATCAACTGTTAATATTTTCTGTTCATATGCTCATATGCATAAAGTAAAGAAGCCATAAAAGTCTTGTGTTGATCTTAGACCTCCTGTAAACACACAGATTGGCCCCAACTATTTCCGTTTGGGTGGTAATGGACTCAACGGAAAACATTCGAAGAGGAAAGGAGGCCGGGAATCACTGAATTTTCTCCAAAGTTCCGCTTCCCGTATGTAACGCCTCCATGCTTCCATTATTTCACGACCACCACGAGCGAATGCGGCTTTGTTGGCTTCCCCATTCCCTTATTGCTTCCTTTGAAATCAACTCTGACTACCCATCCATTATTTGGATTATGATGAAAAGGGTTTTTAATTTATGAGACTAAAAGTATTACCTACAGAGACACAGAAAGAAAGGGAATCCTCATCCGCCCTCGCTCATGTCCCTCAGTGCTCAGCATGACAGACCAGAGCAAGGAATGAAAGGGAAATCCATTTGAAAATTCATTTTTTTTAGATTTAAAGTCTCAATTGGAGGACAGTTATTGGTTATCTCGGTTCGGCCAATGGGAGACGGGGATGTTTCAACTTATAATATGCACGACATGCTTTCTTCTCTTGGCGTCAGCAAATGGGCAGCTTTGCAGGAGGCCGGCACGAGCCTTGCCTTGCCTAGCCTTGCCTTGCCTTCTCCTTTTAGTTAATAAATGCATCCGCACGAGCCTTGAAATGATACAGAATCTGGCCCTTGGTCTGTGTGGAGAACATGGTCTTATTATCTCTTGTGTTCCAACTGCTGTTCCAACTGCTGTTCCATGATCCAGAATTCCTCCTTGTCTTTCTGCACGTGATGAAACTAAGGGAGAAGGGAAGTGGATTTAAAAGACAAGGACGTGGTGTAGCCTTCTTCTCCCTTTTGGATCAAAGGGATCATCAGCATCATCACCAAGGGGCTTGAATCATAGGGATCCAAGGCACAAGGGAACACCTTGCGCCCTCCACCTTAGAACGGGATCTGGTGACGAGAAATCAAAACGCTTTCCCTGGAGATTCTTTCTCCAGGAACGGAGTTGTTCCTGGAGAAACCACAAGGAGGTCCACCAGGCTCTCTCGCTCTCTAATCTCTCTCCCTTTTATAGCTCCAGCGCATAGGAATTTAATGGGTGAAAACCTCCATTTCAGTGTTGTAAAACTCCATGTAAATGTGCTAATTTCAAACCCCGTTTGGCGGAGGGTGAGAGGCGGAATTTAGACCGTATTAAGCTCACCGAACGGATTTTTAGACCCCCACACTTAAGTCCACTTTAGAGCTTACGAGAGCTTATGGTTTAGGTGGGACTTCCTGGCTTACACGCTCAGCTTAACTCCAATTTCTTCACCTCAGATGACATTCGCGAGTTTTATTAAGTAGCGAATGCTAGTGCGTTCCTTTGAAAACTAGCCCAATGTTAATAACCACTCGCTGGTAAAAATTAACTAATTTTACTTCCCTTCGAACAATTTGTACCCAAATCAAAATTATCAAAGCAAATGGTCACCTTTACAAATGGGAAACATTTTTTGGACGAATTGTTCGAAGGGAACTAAAATTAGTTAATTTTTACCAGCGAGTGGTTTTTAACATCGCGCTAGTTTTCAAAGGAACGCACACTTTATAAGAATGGTCTGTCCGTCTGTTCATTTGCAATAACTCAGGAACTACCGGACTCTGATTTGAATGCTGCTTGCAGCAATGAACGCGTCATGGTCCCCTGACTGAAACGCCGTATTAACATTGACCGGAAGTGACCTCCTCTTTCCGGGTAAAATGTCAAGGTCGAAATCCCTTCATAACGTTAAAAATGACCCCTTTAAATGTAATCCAAAAATGTTCCTCTCAATGAGACAACCTTTCTACATGGGATTTTGACCTGTGACCTACTGGTTCACCGAAATAAAAATACCCGGGTAACAGATTCCAATAATTTCTTTATAATTCTAATTGCTCCTAAAATCATTAAATCAGTCCCTATTGTCAGTGTTATTAAATCAGACCTTTCTAACTGCACTTATTCCTATTCAATTAAGGAGGCTATTTAGCATCTGGAAAGTGATACGCATGCGCTACTTGGTTATTCCCGTTTACCACGGTTTATTACTATTGCAAGTTATGATTCTGGATTGAATGGAATATTAAGACTGAAGTTTTTCTTGTTAAGAGTTTCCTTGGCTTTGGCGATTGGAATCTTGGTATCGATCAATGTGTGATTGTGATTCTTCCTTGGAAGTGGCTGTGTGTCCCTTTGTTTGATAAATCCTTGGAACCTTTTATGTTCTATGTTTAGAAATGATAGAAATGTTGGATGGATTTGGACTGTTTGTGTGTAGGTAGATTTTAATTAAGATGAAACCCGGTCCTTCCTCTCTTATAAATAATCCAATTGGACGGAAATGTGAGAAAGTTGACACGGTGATCCTTTGATGAAGAAGAGCAGAGGAGCCTTTCTTTCTTCCCTTCAAGAAGACGAAGCTCTTAATCCCCACTACCTGACGAGGGAGTAAAAATTCCAGGAAATGCTTTCTTTTACCAAGAAAAATATGCTTTCTACTGCCAAGGATGAGGTCTTGGTAGAAATACAAAGGAGAAAGGGGAGAAAGTTGGGATTGTTAAGTTCCTGTAACCATTGGAATCCTGATCCTTTGGCCTTAATTTGAATGTCATTAGGATCCTTGTCAATTGAACCAAAGTCCCAAGTCTAACTCAATTCTGGAAACAAAAGTTGTCATCGCATTTCTTCTTGGCAACTTCCTCATCACTTCCTCATCACTTCAGAGTGTTTACTCAGTCCCACCTGCCTCTTGACAAGTCCTGAACAGGGCCAAATGAGCACTCACGAAACCCTTTCTCTTTCTTTCAGATGACGGTGATGAGTTCACTCTCAGTTACACCAAGAGAGAGGTAAATCAAAACTTTTTCTTTTTCACTTCATGACACTCGGAAATGGCCTGATTGATGTAAAACCCAGTTTGGAATTAATTATGACTGTCACTCATCCCTCCTCCAAGAACAGAATTCCAAGAACAAGATGACTTTTTCTTTGGTCCGAATTTCCTCACTTCCATTTCCCCTGCTGTAGATATTGATCTGTGGCCAAGGCTTCTTTCACCTGGATGGAAATCAGGGCTCTCTTCTTATTTCAAATTCCAGCCTGGCACACGGCCTCCGACCCATGAGAAATAATGTCACCAACTGTCACGCACTTTCTCTCCTGTACGCTTTCTTCACTCTCCTAATCCGTAATCATAATGAAAGTCTCAAGTGGGTCTTCCCCTAAGGAGAATTCAGATTCCCCGCTCCCGTTCCTCCATTGTCACTCTGAGCAAATAGACTTTGTAAGAGGAAGGAGGTGTCGAGCCCTTTCATCTCTTGCTTTTGTTTGTCTCTACAATGTAACTCATTCAGGCCTCAATCCGCCCTTGTCTCATTCCCCATATTGGATCGCTCTCATCTCATCTTCTCGGATGTAAATTGAAAGGATTGGGAGATGTTGGGTGCGCACGGTTGATCTCTCGAAGGACCACAGAGCTGTGCTGTGCTGGTCCTCCACTGCTGGTTCAGTCTCTGTCCAGCTGATCCCTTCGTCCCATAGTCCCTCGCACCTTCCTCATGACAACCCTCCCTTCCGCTGTCCCTGAATCACATGCATCACTCTGGCTCTGTGATTGGTGCTAGGGTGACAAAGTGTGGCTTCTGAGGGCTCTCCGCTACCAAGTGTCTGGTGATGAAGGACAAGATTTCTGAGGGTGGTGGTGGGTGATCGATAGGGAAGACAATCTCGAGCCTTTTGAGTGTCTCACAATTCTTGCCTCTCTGGAGAGAGTGGGCTGGAGAGATGGTGGGAAGGCAACTAGGCCCATTGCCCCAGTCCCCACTTTCTCCACAACTTCATTCAGCAAAGACTCCCAGCTCTTGCTTTCTCCATCCCTTCTCTCCTGCCCACGTGGAGCCTTCCGCAGACTCCACATGACCTCGCATCAACATCAACACTGAGGAGCTCACTTGGTCTGGAGCTCCGCTCGAGAGACGGTCGCTCTCTCTGAACTCTGTGGTGTGTGGGTGGGCAGGAGGACTGCGTGTCAGTTATGCAGCCACCTGGGGATCATGACGCCATCCGGAAGCTGACTGACTACGACGACGGAGACATGGGTTCAGGAAAGATCCCCCTCAGGACACTCTCACCCTCATCCGTGTCGCCACAGGCAGAACTCCCGCCAGCAGAAACAGCAATGAGCTTCGGTCGGGCGTCTGTTGGTCATCTCCGCAACCAGTCACCAAGTCGTGGGCGCTTTGCCGCCCCTGAGCCCCTCGTCGAAGAAGATGCGGGGAGTGATGAGAATTTAACAAACCGCTCGGCGGGGCGAAGCGGTTCCGCTGGGAACATTGTCACTGGGTTCCCAAAGTTCAAACGCTCTTCCCTCCACTACGGTCACGGTAAGAAGTTGACCCGGAGATCTTCCTTCCTCGTTGACACGGCCTGTTCCCATCCGCACATGAACGTACTTCCAAAGCCACTGGAACCAATTCCACAGCCAGTGGTCGTTCAGAAACGACGATGCTCACTTACACTTCCTTATCCAAATCTCTACGGATCCTGGCAAGCTGCGGCAGCCTCAATCTCTGTGGTCAAAAGTGCTAGCAATGAATTGTCACCGAGTGGGGCTCCAGTCAGGGCTCCACCACCCCTCCTCAAACGCCGTTCACTCGCACAGTTTGACATGAGTCGACTCCACTCGTCCGCCCGTCCTGTTCTCACGGACGTTCTTCGACGTGGTCGTGGTCCATCCAATCTCGTCGCCAGTAACCCAACAATCCTGACCATTTCCCCCGAGGCAGATGAAGAGACTGAGGAGCCATTGGTGGACAAAAGAGTCCCAGCCTCACCGCCGCCACTTCCACAGGAAGTGGATGAAGGCTACTTGCTCTCTTTACATTTACAGAAAATCCCAATGAAGGACTTTGGGTCAGAGGTCAGAGCCACCCTAGATGTCGCCCATTTCCTCAACCAGGCCGTCCTCCTCTTGGACGTTTGTGAAAACTCACTCGAGAGTTTGGTCGATGTCATGATTGCAAAACTCTTTCGAGTCGCCGAATTGGCTGAAGTCAGCAACGATGAAATCAAGTGTGCAATTTTTGCCAACGAATCAGGTCAGTTGACATTGTAATTGGTTAATTGGTTGACTTGTGATGAAAAGCAATTGATTGTTAACAGTTAACTTGCTTACACGGACGATCCAGGGTGTTAATTCCAGTGAAGAATACGACGAATCATGGTTGTGCTGCACGTAAGCGCTTTTGTCTTTTTCTTCTTTCCCATGAAATTACTTCCACCACTGCGAGAAAGTTAAGTTGCTGGCGGCGGTGGTGAAAGTTTATTTCTTTCTCATGTCAAATGGCTTGTCGGCCTTTGTCAAAGTGCCTGGATCCAAGCAGGAAGGCAAACACCGTGGAATTTATGATAAAATATTCCTTACTTATAAACGAAAGGATGCAACAAAGGGAAGAGGGCGGAATTCCTACCATTCCAAACACAGGGTGTGGAAACTGTGGCTGCAAAAGGTGTTTGCAAACTCCCTGTAAACAATTCTTCCTTCCAAAGCAAAATCCAAAACAAAATAAAGATAAAAACCCCAGAATTAATTTATAAAATCTAATGCAAACTCTCCTACCTTTTTAGAAAAAGGCACAAGCACCAAGTGTAAATTGAAATCCGGGATTTTGGGTTTAATTTTATTTTCCGTTGCGAAGGAAGCGGGATTTTGTTCATGTCGTCGCCAGATCGAGTAGAGTAGCTCTGCTTCTATGGTAGAACCCAGTCCATGCTAGGATTAAGTTGATTATGAGAAATTGAATTTCCTTTTGTGGGCCCTGATTTGCAGATGTAATTTGCCAACTTTGCTACGACGCCATGTGGCTATCGCCAGACTCAAACAACCCGCGAATTTTGGTAGAACAAGTCACGACGTCCGGTTATTCATCATGATTCTTTGCCCGAGTAAAGAGGTAAGTAAAGATGATGTCGGGTCCATTAATCCAAATCAAAACCATCCAATCACAGAAAGGTACCAAGAATGCACTCGAGACAGGAAGAACTTTCTCCACCATTTTCTCAGACATGGAATTTCGGCACAGCCTTCTCGAAGCGCACACAGAAGAGGAATTCAAAAGACTAATTCTGAAGCAAGCTCAAGACTTATCACAACAACAGAGTAATACAGACAATCGTCCGCTCGACTCGAGTCCTGATCCTGACTATGAATATGTGAGTCAAAACCAACTAATTAACCCAAAGAAATTCCCCCTTTCAAAGGTACAAAAGTACCTTGTACAAAAGTCAAACTTTGATGAGTCAAGGAAGGGAAAGTCCAAAGGGAAAATAAACCGTTGCAAACGGGGTGAAACCAAGTAGGGAACGAACTTTAAACGTATAAAAGAGTATTGAAAACGTTTTTGAAGACGTTTGGAAACGTTAGAAAGTGTCAGAATATGCTACACTTTGAAAATAGGAAAGTTTCTAAAATTTGACCTTTTGACCCTTAAGAGGTCAAATTCTAAAAGTAGGAGTGACCTCAGTTTACTTATAAATATGTTCATTTTTCCTAATATATAATATATTAATAATAAATTCCATAAATATATGCAAAGAAGAGCCAACAAAAAGTTAGTTGACCCAAGCTTGAATTGATACCGTGGCACTGAAAAATAGTTCAACACGTTACCAAAGGTTACGTTTACCATTTTACGGTTAAGTTACCATTTCGGCATGTAGAAAGTGCATGGGGTACTACTTTTTGGAGAAAAACAATTTTTTGACCTGGTTAGAGTTGACCGATTTGATTGATTTGACCGATCCATCTTCGAATTTGACCTGAGATGGGACCCCTAGAACCCATTACGGAAAACAGAATTGAAAAAAGTTAAACCGTTCGAAAGTTATTGAGTGGACGGACAGAGAGACAGTCACACTCTTCTTATAAAGTAGGATTTGCTACTTAGTAAATCCCATTTTGCGGAGAAAGTTTCGCGGAAACTCTTTAAAACTCTTAGCTTTTCCCACAAGGCGCGCGTCCAAGCGTCCAAGCCTACTCAACTCACCTTGGCAGGAGGAAATGACACAAGAATTTTTTTTCTTTCTTGAAAGGTAAAGGAAAAGTGGATTAGTTTTGGAAATGGGATCCGAGATGACTTGAGTCGCCGACTTCCGCACTACTTGTCCGACTACAGTGACGGGATTGTTGGTTACAAGACGATTCAGAAGACGATCTCAACCACTTTCTTCCTCTACTTTGCATGCATCCTCCCTGCTATTGCGTTTGGAGTGCTCACTCATCACATCACTGGAGGGATCATTGGTAAGGGACACCTTGATTGGCTGACTAAAGGACTAAAACATGAATTTCCAGATGTAAAGAAGGTAATAGTTGGACAAACCCTTGGAGAATTGAGTTACGCCATCCTTTGCGGACAGCCGCTCAACATCCTCCTCACTACAGCGCCACTCTGCCTCTTTGTCAAGAGTAAGTGGACCCTTTGTTCCCTGCATTTTCACATTGGATTTATGACACTCCCAGGCCCTTCCTGATTACAAATGATTTGGACGTTTATGTCTCCTTTAGTTATTTATGGGTTGGCTGAGGACTTTGGGATAGTCGAGGATTTCCCAGCTCTCTATTGTTGCGTTGGTCTTTGGAGCAGTTTCTTCACCGCAATCTATGCCCTCTTTGACATGTCACGACTCATGAAATGGTCCACACGATCCACCGAAGAGATCTTTGCACTCTTCATCTCCATTGCATTCTGCGTCGACGCTTTCAGGGATACTCTCAAAAGTAAAACAACTCACAAGTCACAAAGCAAACGCATAGGCACAAAGATTTAATTGTGAAATTTAAAGACTTCCAGGATAATTACGTCTGTGACGCTCATAAAAACGCAACAATCCCAAGGAATCATTCGGGTGAGAATGACTCACTCCTTCCGTTCAATCGTAAGTTCTTATCGACATAAGTTCTTTGATTTGTGGATTCGGAAGGATTGTTTATGATGAGTAGATACCTGGATGGCAGACCATGTGGGTGGGGCGATGCACGCAGGTGCAGGAGTCTTAGCTGTGGCGGAAGGATGCAATCGAGACCAAAGCGTCCTTTTCCTATTCCTAATGCTAGGAACTCTTTGGCTCGGGAATTCACTCTACAACTTCAACAAAACGTAAAATGGGCTTTACACAAAAAGTGTGTAAACTTACAATTACTCTTATCCAGGCCGTACCTCCAGGCGAGCAAACGGGAAGCTCTTTCCGACTATGCACTTCCTGTTGCTGTCATCGTCCTTACCTTTGTGGGGACTTATCTATTCAAAGATATTGAACGTAAGAACAGACATTAAAGCTCAGCTTGAGATTGATCCGTAACGTCTTCTACAGTTGAGCAGTTCAAGTACGTGGACAACGACGTCTTCGTCCTCCCAAGGTTCGATCGACTCTCCTGGACGACAATATTCTCTTCTGCCGGACTCGGATTCTCACTCTCGCTTCTTATTTTTATGGATCAAAACATTACCAGCGCCATGGTTAACAATCCTTGCAACAAGTAAGTTGATTCTGCTCAAGTGCGTAAACGTTAAGCATAAAGGTTAAACGTGAATGTACTATGTGATGGGTTGTAGGCTAAAGAAGGGTCCAGCATTCCATTGGGATCTCATGGTGGTGGCAATAATCAACGTCGGCTGTTCCTTGTTCACGTAAGGACCTCTTTATAACCTTGACCTCTCATGACTTATGATTCCCAGGTTTCCATTGATGCATGCTACGCTGCCTCACTCTCCTCTGCACATGCGTTCTCTAGCGGATGTTGAAGAACGCGTGGATCAAGGTCATGTTTATGAAATGTAAGTCCCTTCTAAGCTAATCCTTAAGCTTAGGCTCTCCGTTGGCTTTGAGTGGTTGGAGACCATTTCTTTTTTGTTTCCAGAATCGTGCGAGTGAGGGAGACGCGACTTACTGGGATTTTCTCCCACGTCCTAATCGGATTATCCGTGTTTACGCTTCCGTATCCCCTGGGTCTCATGTCAATTCCAGTCGCAGTGCTGGACGGACTTTTCCTCTACATGGCCCTCACTTCCCTCAACGGGAATCAAATGTTCGAGCGTATTACTCTCCTTTTCATGGAGCAGGTACAAACATCAATACATTGAATGGTGTTTGTACGCACAGGAGTTCCTATTCATGTCAATTCCACTGTTTGATCCCACTGACTAGGCGGCCTACCCTCCCAATCACTACATCCGCCGAGTCCCGCAGCGGAAGATCCACCAATTTACATTGTGCCAGGTCTTTCAACTCTTTGTGATGTGCATTATTGGTTTCGTGTTGCCCTGGCCATATGTCAAAATGGCCTTTCCCATCACACTCTTCCTACTTCTACCAATCAGGTAAGTCCCCACACATCAACTGTCACTCGATGGAATCGAAACATAACAATTTCTCTCCTATAGGCACCAGCTCGTTCCGAAGCTCATTGAGCAGAGGTTCCTGGATGCCCTTGATGGGGAACATCAGTAACACCCAGACTCTGAAACTCCCATTCTGCTATCGTCCAAGCAATAATGACTTCTGATTGGCTGGCTCGGGAAGTTTCATTCCTTCCAATGCCTTTCCAAACTCCTTTAATCCATTTAAAAAGTACAGAACCTCCTCTTCCAGGGCCACGTCCTTATGATCCTTTTTCTTATTATGAAATGCCAAAAGAATGAAAAGTGAGAGGATGCCATTTATTCTTGTAAAGCAGTTTACACGCACACCGTTTGGGAGTGACAAAGAGACAAAGTTCACAAAGTCATTGGGTTCCTTTCCATCATTTGCTCCAGGGAGTGGGTAAAAAGTGTCGTTAATTGGCAATAAACGCCTGAATTATTTTGATGTTTTTAAATTGTAAATATAATTGGATAAATGGAGAGATTGTCATAGTAGAGTTTTAGGAGGAAGAGTAGAGTTAAGTTAAGTCCAAAACAAACGTTTCTTGTGATACTCTTGGGTAAGTAAAAAGGTGCTCCTGCTCTGTGATTCGGCGCAGTGTCAAGATTAGTCTATATAGTTCAATTTTAAGTAATTAATAAGGTTAAGGTTAGTGAAATAGAGTCGCAAGGAGGCACCCGTACCATAACATACTCTCTGGTCAATTTCATTAAAGGAATGGCGGCGTTACCTTTGGATAACCAGAATCCAAACTCTGTTAGGCTTAAAATAGTCGTTTATAAGAATATATTTATAAGAAATGTACCTGGTGAGATTGGTCTAGTTGGTCGTAGTTATGTAACAATTTACTTGAGTTGCTTCCTTTAACAAGGTTTTTGATAAGGTAAAGTACCAATGGCGCCGCCCAAGGAGCAGACGCAGTCTAGCCAAATCTGTGTAGCTAAAGTGTAACTTAATTGAGCTTAATGCCTGATCCTGAGATTTTACAAAGTAACAAAAAAGTTAATTTAATTAGATAGACTTTGTTCTCCAGCAGAGGTTTCTATTCTTGTGTCAATTAGTTCATGCAAGGGGCGTGTAGGTGGTGGAGATTAGCTAATTAAAAGGAAAAGGGAAATTAAGGAAACAATAATCGTTGCTATAGACTCATTCGTCCTCCAACTTACAACCTGAACTACACCCAAAGAGAGTAGGCGCAAGCGCAGCAGGGGAAAAATGAAAAACACGCCCAACTCCCAACTCGTCCTTGTCACCACTTACTATTTAATATTGAAGCTTAGGATAGAAATGGATCCAGCCAAAAAAAAAATTAAAATTAAACATTAATTAAAACATTAATTGTTGTATGATATACCTGTTGTTTTAGTGAAAATAAAAAATGTCCGATTTCTAGTCAACAGTTTCTTTTCGGTTATTGTCGGTTATTGCGGCAGTTATAGTTGGAAGGATCAAGTTCCCCATTGTGGAGCTGCTAGACAGGACGAATGCGTGTTGAAACTCCTTGTCACAAATGGTGTGCTCCATATGGGGGAACATGAGGGTGAGATTGTCCACGAGTTCCATGGGACACCAGCCATCACCGCGTCCAAAGAACAAATGCATCTTGGGCAAATTAAGTTCAAAGTTTGCACCATCCAGATCAAAGACTTCATCCATTTCACAGTCTGCCATGGCATACGTCTTTTGCAAGACTGGTTTAGTCAGGAGCGAAGCAATCCCAGTCTTGACACATTCTGGAGCATGACGGGAGGTGAAGTATGTATAGAGTCTGGCAACGCTCTCCTTGACAAGGTTAGGAAGGTAGTCAAAAGGAATGGCCAAGTTAACAGGGATCCAATGGTAGGGCTGAGTGGACATGTAGAATTTCCCATTTGGAGTTTCCCTCATTTTCATTATCGTTGGGAAGAGCAAGAGCACTTTGATGACTTGATTAGACAACTCTGGACTGCGTTTGAGCAATTCCAGAATTATGTGGGAACCAATGGAGTGTCCGATCAGAATTACCTTCACATGCTTTGGAATAAACTCCTTGATAAATTGGAATTTGTGGAGGATTTGTCCTTCCAGTGTATAGCGATCAGGAGCACCTGCGGAGAACAAAAGGATTTTTATTATGTTTAACAAATAAAAACCTGCGGCTTACGTTGCAAAGTCGGGATTTGTTCAGAGACTCCGTCCACCTCATGCCCTGCGTGAGAGATTCCCCAGACAGGAATCGTTTCACCCGGGTAATTCTTCTTAAGCTCTTCCGAGACTTGGTGCATAAAGGCACGGTAGAATTCAATGATCCCGGGATTCCCTATACAAAATCTTAATTAGGAATTCCTCTATATTTATTCAATTGAGTTTCCTGGTGATTCACCTGGGATGAGCAGAACAAGATAATTGACATCAACTGCTAAGCGTCTTTCAATCTGTCGCTCAAAACCGATCAACTTGGTTGGGACTTTGTGGATCACTTCGATCGAATTCATCCCTTCACTTTTCCTGTAAATGAACAAATAAAAGTAAATCATCGAATGATTAGCTTATTTCCCAAAGATGTTTGACTTTCAATTTTAAAGTCTGAGCGCGTGGGTTTTATTATAATTGGGATGATGATGCAGAAAAGATAAATGCTTTAATAGTGCGCTCAACCCAATTTGTGAAAAATGCTAAAGTTCATTGTTACTCGAGGGAGAGGTTGTTGATTTGGAGATTTGAGTCTGGACTCAAGCCTGCTCAATTACCAGAGAATACTTCCGGTAGGGTCCAGTTCTTTTCTTTCCGGCCATTGACCTCTCCTATTCCCATTTCCCAAATAATTAAGAGGACAATGCTACCTCCCTCCACAGCCAAACATTCTCATCATCCAACAAGTCAAAACTGATTCATCAAAATCGAAATTAAAACATCTGCTACAAGCGTTTGGACAACGACCGTTCAGGCCATATGCACAAATCCCAATTTCCAAATTTAGATGAAAACTACAGAATCTACAGGAAAAAGAATCGACTCCAGCAGACTCATCCGTATCAATTGGACTTCCCGTTCCTAAACTAAAAACTAGAACTAAGCATTGGGAAAGTAGCGCAAGAGGATATGCGCTGTCTGTCTCTGTCCGTTTCGTAAGGGGATTGAAAGTGTCTGTTCCGAGTGACAGGAGAAAGCAGTGGAAGGATTGTAAGCAATTGAGGGTTGAAATGAACGGCGTAATTGTAGAAACCACGGACAATGTCCTCCTCTGAACGGGGGATGGCATTAATTTATTTATAGTTCAAATGGAGTTAACGTTGTAGAGGTGAGTTGATTCCAGGCGGGGAAGAACAATGAAACAATGAAAGTTCTGGGTGCCTCCAACCACCGGAAGTGGAAATTACACAAAAGGTTTGGATGCTGGTTGAATAGGAATCCAGAGCATGAAATGGTCACTTCCTTTAATCAGGGGTAGCGATGAATGACTTTTTCCATTTCCCAAGGAGATCAGGCACATCTGGAATTCAGTCGACGTGCAACCACCAGACTTGTGCTACCACAACATTTCTCTCCAGGAGGAAAGAGTCAAGGAGCTTTTTAGCATTCGGAATTGGGAATTAAAAGGCAATTGATTAGGAAGTGTCTCAAGTGGTGGTTCAAAAGCCAAGTGAAGAATCTCTGCGTGAGACTTACAAACACATCCCGGGTGGTGGGCCACTTTCCCAATGGAGAGACCGCGGAGAAAGGTAACTTTCCACCATTCCTCCCATCCACTTAGAACCAAAACCTTGCCACTTAGTCTCCATTTCCAATTCACTTTTACTTAAACATGAATTAATCAAAGCCCAGCAGAGTCCAGAAAATAAACCACACAACCCACTTCAAATCCCTGCCTGGTCTGCTGGAAATACGTTGGGAATTAGAGACTGAATTATCAGACAAATTATCACAAGGGGAGCACAAGAGACGAAATTCCCTTTTTAGAATTATTAGCTCTTCAAAACCTCTGGCATAATCTTGTAAACAAAACAGAGAGAGAGCGATGAAATACAGGTAATTAGTTAGATTAATTAGTTATACAGTTACAGAAGGCAGAAGGTCAGCATGAGCATTACAGAAGGAAATGTTTGTGAAACCTACGGGGATTTTGAGTTTGGAAAGGACGCCGGATGAGAAGGAATTGGATTCTTGTTTGGACTTGACAGTCGTCCAGGGATTATTGGACGAAATCTCATTTCGCAGCGAAGGCATTGAGGCTGAGTTTGAACAAAGGGAGTAAACTCTATAACTTGTGCAAAAGTAGGTGAATCCGTTACGGAAGACTGGTTTTTGCATATTGTGTAAAGAGCCTTCGCTGTCGAATGATGATCATGATGCAATTGTTTGAATTTCAATGAGGGATATCATGGGTGTCCTACTTTTGACAGCTCACTGAATGGCCCAATTAGGGATCATGGACAACGGTTATGAACATGGGCGCATACTCACATATGCTCCACTTTAAAGTTTCTCCCTCCTTTCCTAATTTTGAAAAGTTTACAGGAATTAGTTAATGATCCCTCAGGATTTTATTATTGGAAAGTTGCCTCTGGGTTTTTGTGTCCATGTTTCTGTCATTCTTTCAGGGACGACCGCCCATGGTTCAAAATGGACTCCGCTCTTTACTCATTTTCTGTCTCGTATTTCCGGATGTGGCTCGAGGTGAGATTGAAATAGAATTCAAGGTCTGAAATGAAGATTCAATCGAATAAACTCCAATCCACAGGACAATGCTTTGGAGGCGTGGAAACTTATGAAAAAACTACTGGAATGGCGATCTCAGAAAGCGAGTCTCAAGGCCTGCTACATCAACCGGGAGCTGCAGTTACGAGAGACTGCACTTCCGTTTGTAAGCAAAGTACCAACTGCAAGGCTTTCACTGTTGGTAAGTAAAAATTTAAAAATTTAAGTGAAAATCTATCAATCCATTGAGATTAAACCTTCTCCAGATTATGACAAGTCAAGATGTGATTCCTACCAGAGAGATTCCATTGGACACCGAGATAAGCTAAGAGAAGATCCAAAGACCAATTACTTTGAAAAAGTTTGCTACAGCGGAGGTAAGAAGGAAATCAAATGGTACACTAAATACACTAAAATTAGTTCAAAACTTCCATGCCATTTGTGGTGATCGCTTGTGGTCCTTTGAGCGTGTATTGGGAGCTTACTTGGAAGGATTCGATGACAAAGAAGAAAGGGGTATCCAGACCAAAGTGGAATGCGAAAAACTATGCCTCACTGAAGCCGAATTCACATGCAGGTAATGGCGGCCCAAATGTACGCTCCTTCCCCTGTAACGTCAACCATGGTCTCAATTGCTATTCGAAAAACTCATAATTTAGAATTAAGTGTTTGTCTCACGAGAACAATGTTAGGAAGACGTGGGCAGGGTAGAAAGATGGGCCGGAACAGCTTGTGGTTAACGTTTACGGTGAGTAGACAGACAGGGCTATAATAGATGGGTCAGACGATGTTAAATTGGACCACTTGAGATTATGAACAAGTGTGATTACTCACCAACTATTTTGATAAGGTATCCTGAATTAGGTACAATTCACAACTTCTAACGTTCAAACCTGCCTGGATTGAATAGTGACTGATTCTTTGAATGAGATTACCTTGAGGAATTACGACGAGGTTACACAGGTCACCAGTGGATATAAAGTGGACAATAAATTAGAGGACATAAATCAAAAAGGACAAAATCACAATTTAAAATTGGCAATTTTACATCAATTTTTAAAATGTAAAAATTGGAGCTTGTGGTTTGACACAAGTTTCCCTCCTCTGAATATTTGAATTCCTCATTCTCGCGTCACCCCAACCATCACACTGACCAACAGACTTGAAATTAATTAACTACACTAATTAATTAATCATTAAATCTAATTAAAAGTTCAATGGAACTAGGACAATGAATTCATAATCAAATCACCCTTCATTTCTTCCATTCAAAATTACAAATATAGGCAAGACAGTCCATGCCACTGATACGGAATCTCGTAGCCTAGGCTACGGAATTCCTTACCCTTCGCAATATGCGAAAAAACCAAGTTATCACCAACCAAAATTGAGCTAGTTTAGGAATAAAAATAATGTCAGTTTTGTAATTAATAAAATAACGAAATTGCATTCACACAATAGATCAATTCATTAGAATCATGATGCATTACTACATTTAATTTTTTCTGACAAATACTCCTAGTTAATTCATTAAACTAAAATTGACCAATTTCGATATAATTTTAATAAATTGATCTATTGTGTGAATGTGATTTCATTATTTTATTAATTACAAAACTGACATTATTTTTATTCCTAAACTTATCTCAATTTTGGTTGGTGATAACTTCGCATTTTTGTATTAGTGCGAAGGGTACGGGACTCCGTAGCCTAGGCTACAAAAATCCGTATTAGTGGCATGGACTGGAAGAGGCCAGGGTTTTTTAGATGGAGAGGAGAAAGGATTACCCTCCCTCCCCTTACGCGCGCATCCCCTTTTTGTGCCACGGTTTTGGGAGCCCTTGGGTGACCACAGCGTGTGTGTTTTACAGGTCAGCTGAATACGATGAGTCATTGAAAGTATGTCGTCTGAGCCGTGAAGATCGAAGGACACAGCCAAGTGCCTTTCGTAGACAACTCGGACTTCCAGTAGACTACTTGGAAAACCAATGCGTGAAACGTAAGCTAATGGATTACAAAAGAGATTGTATTACTGGATATAACTCGAATCCGAATTCCAGAGCTTCCAGACTGTCGATATACATCGCGGCAGGACTTTTCTGTGATTTCTATGGATGACTTGCAATACGCAGCTTCGAGGGAGGATTGTGAAACGTTGTGTGATCATGTAAATGAAGTCTTTAGTTATGATTTATTGTTGTGGGTTATAATTATGTTATGCATCCTAGGCTAGAGGATTTACCTGTCGCTCTTCCTCTTTCGCAGCTGATGAGAATCGCTGCTACCTGAGCGCAGATGACGCCGTGAGTCTTATGGGTGCACCGCCACCTCACAAAAGGGGTGCAGTTTTATCTGAAAAGCAGTGCTCGATCAGTACGTAGAATATCTAATGATACAAGACCTATTTAATATCGTTTGATATCCAATTTGTTTGACTAGATCATTGTGAAGGGGGTCTTATCACATTTGAAAAGGTCACTGGGCACTTTTTACGAACAGCAAAGCAAGAACCAATCCCATTGACAAACACAGTCCCTGGAATTACGCTTGATTGTGTTGAGAAGTGCAAGACGGGAGGTGCCGACTGTCCAGCGTTTATGGTTGATCATTCTGCTATGCGTTGTGTTAAATTGGATCGGAATACGCAAGGACGAGGAGAGGAGCTTACAAGACGTGATGGCCAAAACTATTTTGAAAAGATTTGCCTACGAGGTGAGCCACCTAAACCAATTGAGTATGGGCATATAATGTATTTGGTCTTAACAGGAAATATCCGAGCGGCTTGCAGAGGAAGAGCTTGGGCATTTGAACGAAGACCGGCTCGAGAACTACGAGGCCACGATGACCTTTTGCTTCATAACGTTCCAAGTCGAAGAGACTGTGAAGAAAGGTGTCTCACTGAAACCAGATTTGTCTGTCGATCAGCAGAGTACCACACACAGGTTATTTGGCATTGTAATTAATTTAGATCCCATTTTGATTCAAATATTGTTATACAGACAACGGAATGCCGCTTAAGTAGAGAGGATCGTAGGACCCGGCCGAATGACTTTGTAGAAGCTCCGATGCACATTGAGTATTTGGAGAATCAATGCATTCCACGTAAATAAAGACGAATTATATTAACAAAGTTGCTTTCATTTTCATTATAATTCTTCATTCTTCATTACAGCTGACAGGAAATGTGGATTTGACATGGTTCCGGATTCCAACCCTGGCTACTTGGACACCGTTGTTAGTGGCGTCTCGAATGAAGCTGACTGTCAGCAACGTTGCAACACGAATGTGGATTTTGTGTGTCAGTCATTCTCATTCTATGCTGCTGCCAACCAATGTTTCCTTTCAGGGGATGACAGAGGTAATTATCATGTTATAGGAAATTAAGAATTAATTTCTGAGGTTAGTTTTCCCTCAGCCTCTGCTGGAGAAGGAGCAATTCAAAAGCGACCACAAACAACTTACCATGAACGGAATTGCAAGAAGCTGGTCACTGGTGCTCCCGTGGCTGACCGCTACGGCGGTCCTCCTCCTACCAATGGGATTTTAGACAGGGACAAGCTAGGACCTAGTCTCAGCACAGACACGCAGAGTTTGTGTTTAACATTTACTAAATTAATCGCTTATTATTATTATTATTTTGTGTGTCTTGTAGTTGGGCGATGTTCTTATGGACGAATGACTTATGAGAAAGTATCTGGATACGAGTTGGACAGAGGACAGAAATATCCACTATACAAACACCCTGTGCGTGGGATTTCAGACAGTTGTTCCAAACGCTGTCAGAGTGATGTCAAGTGCCACGCCTTCAATCTGGATTACAACAGGAACGAATGCTCAGCTCTGGAATTTGCAAATGATGAAGTTCGATTTGGCCTAAGACGTTCGGCAGGTGTCGCTTATTTTGAAGGAATTTGCCTCCGAGGTACAAACTAAAATTCACCAGCATTAGAATCTAAAGCTCTAAAATTAAATTAAATTAATGTGATTTTTAGGTGGCGGATGTGGCCTGCAGTGGACATTTGAACGAATTCCAAACTTTCAGCTACGAGGGCATGACAAAGAAGTTCATCGGGACATTGGGAAAACCCATTGTGAAGATCGTTGCTTGGAAGAGCGAAGATTCATTTGTAGATCAGCATCCTACGATTGGAAGAAACGGGAGTGTCGACTTAGCACGGAGGACAGATTTACTCAAGCCAGGGGATTCATTGCCACTCCTGATTCAGATTACCTTGAAAACCAATGTGCTCCACGTAAGTTCTATTAAATTAAATTCCAAGAAACAGAATTACATGTCCTTCAACTGCGCAGAATCGAGACAGTGTAGCTACCAAAGTGCACAGAAGGACCGATATTTAATTTACGTGGACAAGGCAGAGCCCGCTGTCACTGAAGTCAGTTGCCAACGAGCTTGTGACAAGGAACGGGAATTCAACTGTCGATCCTTTTCATTCTTAGCACCAGTAAGTACCACAAACTTTTAAAAATTACTTAATAATAATAACAACTTAATAAAATTGATTTACTCTGATCCAATCCGTATAGGTTTTAAGTGGAGGCCTCGGTGGAGTTCTAGGTGGAGCACAAACGAGCCAGTGTCTACTGAGTGGCGACACTGCAGGGAATGCAGGTCCAAATTCATTTCAAGTTCAAGCGGGAGCCATTTACACAGAACGAGAGTGTGACGTGAGAGGGATACCTGCAGGAGCATACCCTGGGGACAGGGACACCCGGCCTTACACTCCCTCTGACCCTTATGCTGATCCCAGGCCTTACCCTGCCAATAGTTTTTATGATCACAGAGATCCCTTTCCTTCACCTGGTGTAAGAGAGCCCTACCCTGCGAGAGAAAGGGATCCTTACCCTGTGCGAGACAGAGACGGAGTGAGTCATCCATATCCACCAATAAGAGATCGTTTCCCTGCGACCAGTCGTGACCCTTACACAACCAGGGACAGGGACTCAACTCGTGATCGCGACTTTTATCCAGCAAGTAACAGAGATCCAATTCGTGGGGATCCTTTTACAAATCGGGACACATTTCGGGATCGTGACAGAGATCGTGACAGGGAACGCGACAGGGATCGGGATTACACCAACACAAGGAACAATTTCCCCCCACTGAGGGACAATGTGTATCCCACACGAGATAGGATTGACACCTACCCTCCGTCAACATACCCAGGGACCGTGGATCAAAACTATTTGGATCCAGACTTGTCTCCTTACAGATGCAGGCATACCATCACATATGAGAAGATTGTGGGCTACACTTACAACGGGGCGAGAAAGTAAGTAAAGTTAAGCATTCAAATTCATTCAATTCTCAACTTTTTCATTTGCAGAGAAACAATAGCCAGTCGAACGGATGTAGGTGTAACTGGGGAATGTCTAAAGGAATGTGATCATCTGCGCGAGCGTTGTTTAGCTGTGAGTATCGAGCCACTTAGAAGTACTGGGCAGCGATGCTTTTCCCTCGACAGATCCTCAGAAGCGGATTCTAACCTTCTTCATCCTGTGCCGGATCTAGTTCACTTTGAAAAGATTTGCTTACGAGGTAACATACAAACAAAGAAAAAAGGTATAGCTAAATTATTTATTTGAATTGTTAAATCATTTTATAAAGAGCGTGGTTGTGGAAAGTTATGGACGTTCACTCGTGTCCCCGAGTACGAATTGGCTGGACCTGGAGATCTGGAACTGCGGAACATTTACACCCGACGTCAATGTCAAGACGAGTGCTTGCGAAGTGTTAGGAATGTTTGTGCTTCAGCTACATACTACGCAAGGGAACGGCTTTGTAAACTCAGCAGCGAAACGAGACGAACTCGACCGGAGAGTTACAGGAAGGCAAGTCCGGATATTGACTACATGGAAAATGAATGTGCTCCGAGTAAGGGTTTCTATCCAATCATTGTCTCAGTTGATCCTAACTTTTAAAAACTGATTCAGTTCCTCCGCATTGTGAATACACGGATTCTGCTGGACGTTATTTGGCCGCAGCTGACAGGCTCGTGCCCCGAGTTTTTGCTGTTGAAGAATGCCGAAGGGCTTGCGACACAGAGCAAGAATTCACATGCAGGGCCTTTACATTTCATTCTTACAGACGAGACTGTCTTATAAGCTCAGACGATACTCTTTCTACGAGCCAAGCACTCATCCCAGATCCGGATTTCTTTTACAGTGAAAAAGGATCTTGCAATAATGGTCTGTATACCTTAATTTTATTTTGAATTTGAGATTTTCATTCAAAATCATTTATTTAGTGCGAGTGGATTGCACTCCTTCCGACATGTTGGTGACAATCAATTTCGGTACTCCATTTGCCGGTCGAGTTTTTGCTACAGGGAATCCTCAGTCCTGCTTTGAAATGGGTGGGGATCGGAGTCAAGTCGTTTTAAGGATTTCCCTTGGCACGCAATGCGGAACGCTGCAACAAGTAATGAGCTCACACTCACTTCCTTATGTCGTGGTAATCAATTGTCACACAAAACGGATTTTGTTATGATGTAGGGGCGTGGACGGTACGTCAACCATGTCGTTGTCCAACAAAATCCAGTCATCATGCAAGAGTCGGATAAAACCGTTCGGGTTGAATGCTCCTTTGATGCGAATGACCAAACTGTCTCCTATGCACCTAACGGAGGTTTGGGACCAAAGGATCACGAAGGTGGCGGTATTTCGGTGACGTAAGTTTAACCATTTATTTAGGCCGGAAGTCCATTGTTCTGTTTACACAAAAGTGCCAGAGTCACTCACCCGTTTCAATCCATAATTAAACGTCCGGTTCCTGATTCTATAAAAAAAGACAAAAAAAAAGACGCAATTACAGACGTTGTTCTAAAAAATACTGATGATGTTCTGAGCAGGGTGCCGTTCAAACCATTGCCAGGGAATAACATCGTAACCAACACTGCGCCAACTCCGAACGTGAGAATGCGAATTATTATGAGAAATGGACAGGATGCGTCTGTCGTTGGCCTTGGGGAGGAGCTTCAACTTCGAATTGAAATCGATCCCTCGAGCGCGTTCGGAATATTTGCTCGAAACTTGGAAGCAAGGACAGAATTTGGAGAGCTGCTTACACTCATTGACAACATCGGGTAAGGAAGACAGAAGCTTTCAAAATGGCGACGGGTTTCCAATAATGTTCTTTAAATGCAGGTGCCCAAGGGATCCAAATGTCTTCCAGTCCCTTGAGGTTGACCCTGGTACAAGGAATCTCTTCGCCAACTTCAAAGCATTTCGATTCCCTTCCACGGCGACAGTCAACTTTGTCGCAACTGTCCAGTTCTGTCAGGACTTGTGTCAACCGGTACGGAAAAACGTGTCATCTTGATTTGTTAATTTCTAAAATTAATTTTTCCGTTAATTTCGACCATTAGGTGAGATGTCAAGGGCTGGATTCATTTGGAAGGAAAAGAAGGTCCTTGAATGACACCGTTGTAGCTCATCAGATGGAAAAAATCACACTCACAGCGCCGATAATTTCAAGATTCCCTGGTGTCAATTCCTCCACGATAACAATGTCTAGCACAACAATGGCCTCTGAAACGAATACAGCGAGATACAATATTTTCCAGTATGGAAGACCAGAGCGAATTGAGCCCAGACTAGTGCAGGATAAAGCTGATGATCCAAGTAAATCATAAAACCAATGGAACTTTATTTCCCCATTGAGATTACTTTAGATTTGATTTGATTATTACTTTAGATTTGAAACGGGCACATTGGAATCCAGATATCAAGATGGAGCACCGAGAGAACAGTCCAGATGCTAACAACCATCCAATTATACACAATGTCCAGACCACTACGCTTCCCAACTTGCCTTTGTCTACTCAAAGACCAGTTGAGGTTGCAAGTATTAATTCAGAACAAGGTTTTATCCCGTCACCTGGAACTGTGACACCAAAACGGTTGCAAGATCTTCCAGGGTCTTTACCAATTCATTCAAAAGTAACCATGCCCTTGACGTTGCACGCCGAAATTAGAGAGTGATTGAATGATTTTTCTTTCCGTTGTAGCTTATCGTAATCCCTCGAGCCCAGGATGATACCAATATGCCGTTGAACACAGAAGAGGTTGGGCGTCGCCGTGCTTTCAACGGGAGTCTAACATACGATGACCGAATGGGTTCAATGTCAGAGGTCGGCTACCCTCCTGGATACATTTGCAGTACGAAAGGGACTGTCGTTGGGGCTGTGATTACAGTGCTCCTTTTGCAAATGGGCTTGGTGGCTGGGTTCTGGCTCTTCTATCGGTCGAGACAACGTCTTTGGGACAAAGTGAATGGAGTTGGTGAGCAGTATCCGTCCCATACACATCCGTCCCCTGGGTCAACTGGATTCTCAACGTCACCGGAAGTCATTTTCCGAAATGTTTACGATAGACTCTCCGCCGGTGGACGGCGACCTTTCCTTATTCCTTTTCCAAATTCACAATCTCGGTCCCACCAACATGAAACAGATGACTAAGAATAACATTTCATTTTTCACAGATTATTTACGATACAAATCAATTTATATTTAATTGTTACTTTCACACTAGTCTACATTACACATCAACTTGTTGAAGAAATTCAAGAGTGACCAAAGGGCTTTCAACCGACAGAGGATAACAAAGTCTTCCTTCAAGTGAAGAATTCATTTTTCTGCCTTTTTAACTGTAGGTTTAGTGTAATTAAGATGCAGCACGTTCCCAGTGGACCTAACTTTGCACATTTTTGCAAATTGTACTCAATTGTACAACTTTAATTGCCTTTGATTATACTTTGATTAGGAACTTCTATCGTGTGAAAGTGTGATAGAGCTCGACGGGTAACAGCACAAGTGCAAGTGGACGAATGAAATGCAATTCCAGTTTTGTAATTATGATTCTTATGAGTTATTAAGTCTATCGCTTAAGTGTGTTTGACCCTTTGACCCTTGCAGTTAATGTTAATGAAAGTGAATGAAAGTTAATAAAAGTAAACAATTATCCAAACCAATTGGGAGCCATTTGACCACCAACCAAGAAATCTTAAACTGGACAACTCTGGTTTGTAATGCTTAATGTTGGTTTTTATTTGATGATTTGACATTACATTACCTTGAACTTAGCATTTGCTTCTATAAATTTGGACATTTTGATTTCGCTGTTTGTTGTGATTTAGTTGATTGGTTTACCAGAGTTTAGTTGCAAAACCGCCTGGAGGAATACGCTTGCGAGGAGCTGGGGTCACGATCAGCTGTGCCACTGGAACCGGGGTCACGATCAGCTGTGCCACTGGAACCGGGGTCACGATCAGCTGTGCCACTGGAACCTCTGCAGAGACAGAATTTACTTTTAGTCTTTGGATTCAATAAACATTCTTCACAAAGACATTCAAATTCAAGACTTACCAGTAACCTGAGCTTCAACTTGGACTTTAACAATTTCGTCCACAACGACACCAGTAGCTCCGTCTCCAACGATAATTTCGACGATCTCGGTTCCTGAAAGAAAACAAATGACGTTTAGTTAACACTAGGTTGGATTGAGTGGCTGATGTTTGCCCTTACCAGTTTTTGAGTTGCCATTTGCAAGGTCGGGGGCCTGTTTCTCTCCCTCTTCCTTTGCCACTGCGACGACCACGACATCCTTGTCAATCAGTCCAGTAGTCTCCTTAGCCTGACCATCGAAGATGCCGAAGATGTTCTCGAACGTCTCATTAGATCGCTTTCGTGGGGTCAACACCGTTCCTGGTTCGAAGATGGAGCTCTTCATGCGGTTCGTGCGTGGAGTAACCGGAGGGATGAGTCCTTTTGCCGGCTTGGTATTGAAGATGTCAGAGCAGTGGCCACCAGGGGGTTGAGTAACACTGGAAGAGACACAAGACAAGAAACATTAGTAACACTGATGAGAGAGAGAGGTCATAGGTTTATGACCTCCTCTGCTCACAGAGGTCAAGGACCCCTGGATTAATTCCTTACCGTTTCATTGGAACGTATCCTTTCGAATTTTTGGTAACGGGCTCGTTTTCCTTGAGGTCATCCTGGGAAGACTTCATGACTTTATCCATGCTGGACTTTGTATCTTGTATTTAGGAATTACAAAAATTGCAAAACTGAGAAATGGAAAGAGAGTGAGGAAGACGTGCTTACTCGGTGAGTGACAGACGGGAAGTGAGGGAAGGAGTGAATGGCGTGGGAGGAAAAAGGAAAGTTTTTTGTGCGTCGGAAACCGACCAATCAGAAAGAGGGGGGAGTTAACGGGTGGGGGTTCCGCGCTTTCAAATTTTAGAAAAAAAATGCTCCGCGCATGCTTCATTTTTTTTCACCCCGAAAATGATCTTTGTGACCAGACAGTCGATGCCCATGAAACTTGGCCAGTTAGTATATGATACCTGGCTAGGTATCAAAATCGCCTGCGTGAGTACCAATACCTGACTGGGTACTTTAGTAAAAATTCCTTACCCTTACCCAATACCTGACTGGGTACTTTAGTAAAAATTCCTTACCCTTACCGGCCAGGTATGATACTCTGGGAGCTACTGGGGTGGGTATTTGCTTTGTTGCGGACATGTTATAATGTTTGATTTTCTAATTACCTTTTTTAAAGCAGTTTATATTTATTTCCATAATTGCTAATGATGAAAATACTATGAAGTGATTAGTGTGAATAGTATGAATCCATAAGTTTATGTATATAAGTGCCAGTTTAGTTGAAAGGGAACATCCATTGTACGCTGCATTCGCATTTACTCGTAAAAATCTGTCATTGGTTTTGTCTGTTTTTGGTCTAAGTTTGCAAACAAAACGCAACCTGAAAAATTATTCAAAATATAAATCATAAACAAATGCCGAAAAGATTTTGTCTCAATTTTTTAGTTAAAAATTAATTCTTTCCTATAAAATCTGATTTAAAAAAAAATTCTTCATCTACGCTCCTCTAGCTGATCCTACACAGTGGCATGAAGTGATACCCGACCAGGTATCAAACATACCCAGCCGGGTATCATACTCTTTTAAAAACCAAAATAACATTGGAACGAATTGGAATATTAAACTTCCGTCGTACAAATGAATTATTTAAAAAAAAATGAGCAGATTGAAACATTTGCCTTGTTTCCATCATGGCTGGCGTCACCCGGAATGACAGTATGAAAAACACCTGGCTGGATATTTTTCGAGTCTCAAAAGTACCCAGCTAGGTGGTTTTCATACCTGGCCAAGTCTCATGGGCATCGACTGCCAGAGTGCCAAGGACACATCTGGACATTTTATTGAAAGTGTCCGAGTTTAATAAATATTAGAGGGTTGGGACAGGTAGCATGTCGATGTTGACATTGGGGGTCATGTCATGGACGATGGTGAGTTACAGTTGTATTTATAAATGTGCGATAAATAAGTTTAGTTAAGTTGATGGTTAGGATATATTTGACCTGCAGTTAAGTAAGGAATGGAACTCTCGGCGTCTCTCAGCCTTAACGCAATGAATGTGCCATTATTGGTTTGAGTGCCCTAAATTCCTGCGAAATTGTAATCTGAAGCGAAGCAATTAATTTAATTATAAGCAAAAGGAAGCGCTAATTTCAGTGGTACTCATAAAACCAAGTTTTGTTCCTAAATTCACATGAATTGGACTAGAGTGTTTATAGTCACTTCAGTACAAAAAAAACCAGTTGACCTTGGCCACTTCATTCGAGTCCAGCTTCTGTCTCTTCTGATAAGTTCAGTTGGGGAAGCAGCGTGCTAAAGAACCGGCACAAAATCATTCCTTTGCCTGGAAATTAATTCTCACAAACTGTGATTTCTTATTTTACGATTCTTGAAGACAGGAAACGTCTGGAACCTCTGAGACAATGGTTGAACGCGTAGCTGTAGTTGGGCTAACTATGATGTCTGTGTCCTTCTTCTACAAGATCGTGACCTCTTATAACCCTGGAAGTTCATTATTCTCATGGCATCCCACATGCATGATACTAGGGGTAAGTTTTACTACAAGGATACCTCTTACCGCTTGTCAACTTTGATGGAATTTCAGCAAATCATTGCTCTGGAATCCATATTCCTCTTCAAATACATTCCCAGGGGGTGGAGGGTCACAATCCATGGAATAATTGCAGGTCACACTCACACAGCTTATCAAAAACCTCATTTAGAAGTTCAATCAACATTTTAATTCCCAGGAGTTGCCACCGCTCTGTTCGTAGGAGGATTCTACGCCATTTATCAGAATAAGATCAACCTCCAAAAAGAACATTTCACTTCCTGGCACGGGATCTTGGGTATGTAAATCCATATTTTTAGCTATAAAGGCCACAAAATCCTGAATTCTGTTTTTTGTGATTAATTAGGCGTGTCCACCGTTGGTCTGATCGTTTCGCAATCCGTCTTTGGAAATGTGCTTAAATACGGGAGGAAATTGCTCCAGTGGATTGGGGTTCAGAAGCTTGTCAAAGTAGGACATCGCTTCAACGGCCTTGTGACTGCAGTGCTTTCGTTCGTCGTGGTGATGCTGGCCACTGGTGACTGGGTATACTTCCTGACAGTCGCAGTCCCCTCATCCATCTTCATTCTTCGGCTTCTTCTAAAGAAGAAGGAAAAGAAGGAAAAGAAAGGGAATTGATTACGCCTTTTACAATCTAAATTACTCAAGCGTTCTCCTGAACTTTGTGACTTACAAACTAACTGTTAACTTATAATAGAATTTATATATTCTAGTGAAACTGCCTTGGGTTCTGAAGAGACAATACACTGATTCACGTGCGGACAATTTGGACTTCCAATTTTAGAATTTCTCTAGAAAAGACAGGAATAGGACAACCGATAATGGTTAGAATTTTTTGTTGGGTGACAAGGTCAATGATAAGCCACGGGAACTGGACAAGACATCGGTAGGATTAGCATAGATTAAGTTAATTCAAACGGGGAGTCTTTGATTTTCATTAACTTTTCCCGTGAACCGCCTTCTCCAGCAGCTTAACTTTCCTTCCGATGAAGTTTTCTCGAAAGTTGTTTTGGTTCCATTGATTTTGTCTAACAGTTTGAATTCACAATGTCACTAAAGTGTGAGAACAAGAGTCCCTCAGTGGTCGTTGAGTTGGCAGAGGATAATGCTGACTTCAATAACAATGAAGTGGAGACATTTGGAGAAGAGAAGAGACAGAGCTTGTTCCCTGAGGAATTCCAATTCATAAGGCGGAGGTCATCAGCATCTCGCTATGGTCTCGACGATGCATTTCTGGAGTTTGTGGCTAAGCAGTGCAAACTCGTGCTGGAACCGGAGGAACTGCTCGGCAGAGGAAGCTTCGGAACGGTAATCGCTGCGACCTACGAAGGTAAGCCCACTTTTATCCCTCAATTCTGGGCTATGTCATGGAGTGACTTCCATAGGGATTCCGGTTGCGGCCAAGATTGTGGACACGAGAAGCAGGCGACAGGAGGAGTCAGTCAAGAATGAGCAGAATGTCGTTGATCTCCCAGTACATCCGAACATAGTCAAAATCCTGGACATCTTCCAAATAAACGTGATGAAAGCAATCATCATTCTACCACGATTACGAAAGGGAAACCTCCTCACACGACTCAATAAACCGCTCAATCCCTCCGATCTGAAGGTCAAAACTTTTGCTATTCAAATTGCAACTGCTCTGACATTTTGCCACAGTCACGGAATTTTGCATCTTGACGTGAAGCCACAGAATATCTTGCTGGATTTCCAAGATAACCTCCTCCTATCCGATTTCGGGAATTCAAGGAAAATTACCGACTGCCAGGAAAACTCTATCAGGGTAAATTATAACAACAATCAACATCAATTCCCAGCTTTCAACTATACTTTTTTTAGTTGGATGGGACTGTAGCCTATAAAGCGCCGGAGCTCTTCTGTGGTACAATTCCAAGCACAAAGGCTGATGTCTACTCCTTTGGAATTACACTTTGGCAAATGATTGAGGGAGAATCTCCATACGGTGGAGAAAATGATCACACTATCATCTACAAAGTAGTTTGCTAATCCTAATAAGAAATTATTAAAATTCGAATAACTAATAATTCAAATTCCAGGTAGTGGCACAGAGCTTCCGTCCTTGCTCCAAGAAGGAATCCACAGCTAATGAAAATAACAATTTTACACCGTTAATTGCCATATATCAAGACTGTTGGAATCAAGAACCCCTGCTCCGACCAGATATGGCGTCCGTTCTGGTAAAGTTAACTCAAGATTCCTACCAGTAAAAAGTACCCTTCCTTCAGTGCCAGAATACTCTATGATCTCAATCTCAGTTAGTTGTTAAGAATTATAAGAAATTATTTATATTTTATACCGTATCCGTACCGTTGTGTCCGTATCTATTTAATTTACCCAACGTAACCGAAAGCAAAAGAATGAGATGTGGGTATAATCGAAGATGGGTACAAAATGTGTTATTCTGGCATTTCTCCTCCGGGAATCAACTGAAATAAAGCAAAGCATATTTTAGAACAGTGTCACTACTTCTTTTGCATCTCTTTGATTTACCATTGTGATGTTACTACCGTTGAGCAGGATTTGTTCCAGTTTGGTAACACGACGTCCAGCAGGGGTCTGTTCATATTCCGTCACGTCCTCCAGAACCATGTTGACGTAGTCATCAAAGCCAAGCAAAGTACCAACCAATTCCTTTTCATTCTTCATGATAATGTGGATACGGGATCCAATGCACTTGTCCACTAACTCTGGAAATGAAAAGGATATAATTAAAATAACTGAATATAAGATTAGTGACTGAGGTGCCAACTGGATGGCCTGGATGTTTTACCGAGTGGAAGGAGAGTGGATGCATTTGCTGCTGATGTAGCCATTTGATGGACTTGACCTCTGATGACCTCAGTGAACCTTGATTGACAATTAATTCAACAAGCGAACAAGCAAGAATTTTTTTCACTTAAAAGTTTAGAAAACCGAAAGGCCGAAGATTTTTTTCCCGCGTTTGGGAAAGGAGTTGGCGCTGTCTCCATTTGCCCCAAAAACACCAAAACAAAAAGACCAAGAAATAAAGTATTAAAAAAATTAAGTTTTTGAGTTTTAAAATATCCAAAGTAATCTGGAAAAGACATGTAAAAGACTTAAATTAGGCTGTAACTGGATTCTCGGAAGAATGTTGGATTTATTACTAAGACGTTATTGAAAATCTTAGGGTTAATTAAAAGTAGCATGTCACTCTCTGCATACAGGGACTGAAATCATTTTATAATGAATGTAAAACAATAATTAAGAATGCATTAATTAAGAAATAAATATGGCTGGGTTAGAACATTAAACTGTTTGTCATCTTAGTCTGTCATCAATAGCCATTTTACACTTTGTTTCTTTCCCTGGCACTGAAGAAATTGTTCAGAATTCCATTTCTGGGGCTCATGATATTGCTTCTTGACAAGAAAGGGTTGATTTCAGTCCAAAACTTAAAAAGTCCACTTGGTAAAAGTAAGGAATACTGCAAAGAATGAAGAGAAGAAGGAAACGATTAAAAATACGTGTACACTTGAGAGAGACTGATTCACAATGAGGTATACACTCTAAACAGTTGAGTCTGTGTAGCCTTGAACAATTAGGAGTTAAAGGAAGCTATTGTGACATTTACATAAGGCTAAGGATTATTGGATCAAGGAAGGAAACAAGTAGGACTTTTAGATGACTTGACTAATACTGCTGCCGTCGTCGAGCTGCCCGCTGCTTGTCAAAACGAAGCTCCATTTCCTCCAGAACTTTTGGGGTGTAGCGAACGACGAGTTTCACTGAGCCTTGTGCTGCTTTTAAAAGCTCAACGGCCTTTTCGTGATTCTCACCGTCAACAGACTAGAAATGAAAGAGAATCAGCTAATTATCCCATAGGTCTAAACATCCAAGTTTAATTTGGTATAACTTACAACTCCGTTCACTGAAAGAAGTTGATCTCCACGTTTGAGACCGCCGTGACGATCCGCAACACCTCCAGGAATTATCCGTGAGATGTAAATTGGTGAATTCTGCTCACGCCCTCCCATCACGTTAAAGCCGAGCCCTTCGTCCGTCTTTGGAAGTTCGACAACACGAGGATGAGCATGACCTTCACTCGCTGCAAAAGCTGCCACTGTTGCTTTCGCCGTGGCCGAGGCTCTGATGTCAGGGGACCCTTGGATATCCACGGTTTCGTACACGTGCTCGTACACTTCCCGTACGGCATTGAAAAAGTCGCTCTGAAGCACTTTCTGTAGAGCTGCCAGTTTAGTTGCTGGAACTTCACCACTCTTCTGAAGGATGTCTAACAGCTCTACGGCTCGCTTCACATCTAAAATTAACAAAAGAAATTCACAAATAAGATTGTAGAAAAGCCAAAG
This sequence comes from Pseudachorutes palmiensis, assembly GCA_009869845.1. Classification (NCBI taxonomy): domain Eukaryota; kingdom Metazoa; phylum Arthropoda; class Collembola; order Poduromorpha; family Neanuridae; genus Pseudachorutes; species Pseudachorutes palmiensis. Next base: position 54,451 of record VNWY01000257.1, read on the forward strand.
ACCAAACCCATAGGCCATAGGGCATAGGGTGTGTTATACACTGGATTATATACTGGATCTTATAATCCTATACCAATGAATCAAGTATGATGTAACCTTACCATTGTGTTGCCCATGACCTTATGATCATCGATGCTTATGAATTATGACGATGACCCAACCCAAACCCTAGGTGTTGCTTACCTTTGCCTAGAGATAGTTGTTCCATGTCGGAATACTGTAGAGTAATAAGTACTTGATTCCGCTTTGTGTCCTCTTCGTGACCTGGATTAAGCGATCCTCTGATCCTGTCCACTGGTGACGTGACAAAAGTTGACAAACAGCAATCCTCCCTGGTGGCCTCTGTCTGTCTGTCAGTCTCTGTCAGTCGTGGAAAAAGACGACCCGGTCGTGGGAAACGACGACTGTAAAGTCGTGGTTATTCACGACCCAGTCGCGAATAGCGATGACCCGCTGAAACTGGGAAGTGGAAAACGACGACCCGGTCATTGAAAATGCGGCACTGAAATCTTTAATTGGTCATTAGCTCTGGGATTATTCAGAATGGCGATTATCCCATCGGTGAAAATATCCAAATTATGAATTTCTATAGAATTAAATATAAAACTCAAAAATCTATCGTTTGGATTTTTATCAAAATCGCAAAAACAATTTGGGTCGTTGGTTTTGACGACCCAGTCGTCGTTTCCCATTCATTCATTCTACCTTGTGTAAAATATAGCAAGTTTTAAAAAACCATGAGGCATTAGTAAAACCAATTGAGGCCTTTAAATTTATAATGAAGGGCCTCAGCAGTGACCTTACGCCTCATGGTTTCTTGTAACTTGTTATATTTTACACTATGTAGTAACCACGACCCGGTCGTCGTTTTCGACGACTGCCAGAGACTGTCTGTAGTCTCTTGACTTTCTACTTTTCCTCCTCCTCTTCCATGAAAAATTCAGAACGACGACGACGCGAAACACCTTATACATTCTACCAAAAAAGAATAAATTCATTGAGACAATAAGGTAGAAAGGTCAGTCTAGAGTGACCTGTGACCTCTTTGCATGTACCTGAAATTCATGCATCTAATGTCGTCCATTTAATCCTGATTTTAATCACACTTTCATTGGATTCTCTCATTTACTTGTCATTCCCCTCGAACTGAGGTATTGGACTATCTAAGTCACTAATTGAAGTGAATAATGTGTATGGTATTAAAAGTAAAGTATGGAGTGTGAGGGTCAAAGGGAAGTGACCTTGAAGTGGTCCTTGTGGAGAGAAGCTGACGTACCATGGCCCTTTGGCCCGCCAAGACATCCGCATCCGGTGGGGTGCGTGTTTTGGGACGCCTGCCTTTCACCACCGTCTAGTCTACCGTCTCCTCTTCTTTTGTCTTTGTTTTCTTTATCCTCAAAAAGGTACAAAGGTACTTGAAAATTGGTATTCTGCGCAATTGGCAATCTGTGACCTCGGCTGAGCTTGTATACTAATTACCAGCATCATTCCAGGAATGCAAGCCGCATGAACCAGTAAGAATTGTCCCTCCTCCTGCTCCTCCGTGTAAGTATTTACAATTGTACATTCGCAAGGATATGGCTCATTTGCATCATCACTTTATTATATGGGTTGACCTCTGCAGGGTCACGCAAGAAATGCCACGGCGGAATTCAGACAGTAAACAAACATGCTCACCGCATTTAGAAGGATAACAACATCTCAACCACCAGCAAATCTCATCCTTAGAAGTATGGCTACGATATCTAACAAGGAAACTAATGAATCATCAACTAAATCTAAAAAGCACGAGTCCATCATCACATATTCTGCATTACGTAAAGACGTATTCGCTGAACTCAGCCATCATGAGAAGGTAAGGTCACTCTACCACATCGTAAATTCAACAACGAGAATGCAATTCAAGCACTGATTTCTGTCTTTATAGGTTGCTGGGGTCAAGTGGCAGAGATTCCCTTACTTGAATAAATTACTTAAAGGTCATAGGAGAGGTGAGCTCACCGTTATCACGGGTCCGACGGGTAGTGGTAAAACTACACTGATGAGCGAATATTCCCTAGACTTGTGCATGCAAGGGGTAGGGAAATATAACCCGTATTTTGTGAATTACTTTAAGGCTTACTAATTGATTGATCTCTTTAACAGGTGAGCACGTTATGGGGAAGTTTTGAAATTAGGAATGTACGACTTGCGAAAACGATGATAACGCAATTCGCCGAGAAGAATTTAGAGAAACACATTGAAGAATATGAAGAATGGGCAGACAAGTTTGAAAAGTTACCTTTATATTTCATGACCTTCCACGGCCAACAAACTGTTGAAAATGTGTTAGAGGTCAGTCATCTATTCATTTGAACCTTGACCTTGAGGAATTGATTTTTGTTTCATTTTCCAGGCCATGTCTCATGCAGCTCGGGTCCATGACATTGCCCATGTGGTAGTAGACAACCTCCAATTCATGTTGGGAGTTTCCTCTTCGGATAAGAACATGGACCGCTACTGGAAACAAGACTTAATTGTGGCGTCATTTAGACGATTTGCTACTTTGAATAATTGCCATGTCACGCTCGTGATACACCCTAGGAAGGTAAGACACAGACTGGATTTTTATTAAATCAAGAAGAGGATTCTTATCTGCTTCCGTTTCACAGGAACAAAGTGACGTTGAGCTTACAAATAGTTCCATATTTGGTGGTGTCAAGGCTTCCCAGGAAGCAGACAACATTCTCATCCTCCAGGACAAAAGACTGATGTCAACGAGAGGGCGCAAGTATTTGCAAGTGACCAAGAATAGATTCTCAGGAGATTTGGGCATGTTTAATCTCGAATTTGATCGGAATTGTCTCAGCTATGCTCCACGCTCAAAAAAAGCTAAACCTTGAAAATAAAGTTCCTTAGCGCCTTTTGTATTATAAATGCTTATGAGTTTTAAACATCGTTCCAAATCCAGCAGTAAGTATTTTGCCACTCTGGGATCGCATCGGCAAGGATCTTGCAAATACCACCTACAACTGGGATTCTATCGGCAAAATACATGAGAGTGGCGAGGAGTCGTCGCTTCGTGAAATTGTCGTAAAACGGAGAGCGGATCAAGTACAGGAAGAGAGCGTAGGTTCTTCGGGTCAACTCAGCCTTTTCCGCTGACCTCAATCCCTGTGGGGCTCCGTGGAGATGAAGACTGGATACATCCATGGCCAAACTCACGAACCAAGGCTTCCAGGATGCTGTGCCCCAGATGCCAAGGCAGGCAAGGTGAGAGAGTGGTCGGAGGATGTGAGTAACCTGGTAATTAACAAACATTATACTCTGCTGAAGCCATATGAATGAATGGTTGTTAAAACTTACTTCTGCGATAAGTCTCAACGGTGGCAAGTCACGAGGCGGCGAAGTTACATTGGAAATTATAGGTGCTTTCCAGTTTCTTGATGTCAAGGATGGAGCTGAAAAGACAAAAAAAAACATGAGAAATTGGATACATCAATCCAGGGATTCCAGTAGTTGCAATATCTTACATGCGTGGATTTTGCGTACTACTCTTCCTGAGTGCTTGAGGACAAAAGCGACGCTTGGCGTGGGCGATGATGGGTGTGGGATTTGATTATTCTTCCTGTCATAAGGCTGCAAAGCTGGACTTTCAATCATCCCAACTTTATAACGGTACAAGAGAGCAGCTCTAAAACAGGCTCTGGAAAAAAGAACGTTTGTATAATAATGTGGAGAGTATGACAATAATTTGACATACTTGACAGCCTGGACGATGATGATGACAACCCACCGCCCGACATCTCCCCAGATGTGCTTAGCACTCACTTCCAAGAAGAACTCAAAGTACTCCAGAATAGTAAGAAGGGACTTAATTCTGTGGACTTCCTTAGTGGCCCTGTCAATGTTCGTTGTTTGTGCGCCATTCATACCAGAAAGGGATGCCGACTTGCTGGCAGTCAATCTAGCCGCTTCTGCCTTCAACAATGAATCGTGCCAAAAGGCTAGGAGATTCGAAGAGCAGTACAAGAGCTCTGGCAGAATGGTTGATGAAGCTTTGAGACGACCGTGTAGAAGGTAAGAAACGATTTTGACAAAAGATTCCATGTCGGAGGCCCTGCTGGGATTCTTCTGAATCCATCCAGTGTAGTCTTTGAGGAGGTTTCTGCTCACATTCTGAACGTAGTCTCTAGCTTCCTTTAGATGGTCCATGTCACAAGTCACAATGACAGCAGTGGCAATAAACTCGCTTGACCTATACAAATTGAACAGTTTTACATGGAAATCCACTTTGAGCTGAAGAATGTAATAAAAAGGGTAACCACCTGGTTTCTTGGGAATTTTGATCGGAGTCTCGTCTTGGTTATTACCGTGAGCAGTGAATCTTCGTGAATGTGATGCTGCTCACCGACGGAATACACGTCTAATAATAACCTTTGACCCTCCGCCGGATAACGAAAAGGTTATCCAAAAAAAGTAAAAAACTGATTTGGTTCCCGAATTTCTATTTCATATTCCGCTCTGTTTTTCCGTCATCCGAAACAAAACAAAAGGCGGTCTGACTTTCCCCGGCTTGGCAGCGACTCCTTCCCCGTCCTTCCTAACGAAATGAACAGTAATCCCTTCCTAATGAACTACAAAGGTCAACTACAAAGGTCAACTACAAAGGTAATTGGGTAAAACGTGAGATGGAATTTAGCATACCAGCGTACCGCATTTAGCATACCATCTCACCACATTTAGACTACCGGCCCAACGCATTTACCCTACCATCTCACCACATTCAGCCACCCAAAAATAAAAACTGATGTTAACTTTTGATGATTT